>PVLD010006819.1:72438-97108 GCA_004027595.1 Dinomys branickii | reverse complement strand
TGCTCTGTTCTCACTGGCCAAAGCAAGCACCTGTGAAAATGGGAATCTCAAGGGTTTAAAAAGGCGAATGGTTTCTCTCAGCTCTTCCTTTGACGTGGTACTAATATGTGATGAAGGTGCAGTTTCCAGGGCTGGGGATGTCACCCAGTGGGAGAGCATGTCCCCAGCCTGTGCCAGACCCCAGGTTCAGCCCCCAGTACTGCCCCAGGAAAGCGTGTGCAGTTTTCAGCATCCTAGCAGCAGGTAAGAGTAAGCTTCCTTCTGGATCTCCTTCCAGCTTCCTATCCTTTCCTAAATCCACAAGTCTGGTGGCAGACGCAGACCCCCAGGGTTGATCAGAGACGCTGCGTGTCACTATCTACCAGGTCATTAAGCAGAGCAGTGTAACAGATGAAAATGTCACCACAGGATCACCACACATCTTGCCTGTGGCTCTACTGAGTAGCTTTTGTGTTTTTAAAAAAATTTTCCCGAGTTATGTAGATTTTGGCACCATAACAGTAGCACTGACAATTGTATTTGCCTTTTAATGAATCATCCAGACTCCTTGTTTTGTCAGTTCCTGTTGTGTTTCAGGAAGCAGAGCAGTGCTGTGTAGTTTGGGCTGGCCTTAAACACACTATGTTGCCCAGGCTGACCCTGAACTCATGGTGATCCTCCTGCCTCAGCCTCCTGGGTACCGGGATTATAGATGTGTGCCATAGAATGTGGTCCATTCTATGACTTAACAGGAAAGCAAACACAGTCGGTATGATTGCAGGCTGAGGAGTCAGCCTGTTAGATTCTAGGCACCTACTAATGTACAGACTGATCTGAGAAGAAAGACTTGGCCAGGATCCCAATATTTGGGAGCCTGAGGCAAGAGGACTGCCTCGAGTTGAAGACCACCTTGAACTATATACACCAAGCCCCTGTTTCAAAAACTAAAAATTAAAAAAACTTGATTGTAAAGCTCCTAGATCATCAGAGTGTGAAGAATTCCAAGAAAAAGAGGGGGGCATTTTACAAAATTAGCTTTATGTATGTGTATTTGACCTTCATAAATTAGAGGTTACAGAAAGAATGATTTTCTTGTTAATACTTTATATTTGAGAGAGTGTGTTTCGGCGTGCATCAGTGTCTATTTGAAGAGCTCAAAGAATATCTACCCTTCATCTAATCGTACATATTTTGCGTAATCAGTTTATCAGGGACAACTTGTTTTATTCCAATGTAATATTAAATAAGTGGGAAAAATCTACCCATACATCAGGAAGACACAGTTACACAGATTGAAGGAACAAATCACACAGCCAGCCTAAAACCACAGTGTCTGCTGAAAGCTGCCTCCCCTCGGCCCGTCCCCTTGAACTAGCACACGTGCCACTTTGCAGCCGTCAATCACATGGCTTCTCCTGTGGGGCGGACTGCTACTGCTGTGGAAGTGCTTCCCAGGGCTGCCCCTCCTCGGGAGCTCCCCGAGGAGCAGTGACCCCCAGGCTAAAAACAGACTAAGAAATAATCAGAATAAATTACAATAAATACTCCTTTCCATGGTTAAGTTCTAATATCAATAAATACCAGGGTTTCTGCTACTGCTGTTTTGTTTAATAAATAAGCTAGGACCCTATTTCCAAACGGTGCAAGTCATCAGAGCTATTAAAACTAGAATGGAAAAGCTTCAAATGTAATTGATTTTTTTGTCATACTTAAATTAGAATGACCCCATTTTCGTGTGTATGTTTTGAGATAGTTGCTGTCTATACTGGCCTGGGACTCGCTGTGTAGCCTAGACTCGCCTTAAACACTCAGTCTTCGTGCCTCAGCTTGGTGAGCCCTGGGATTACAGCATGCACGGTCAAACCCAGCTCCAGTTTTATTTTAAAGCATAACTTCTCTGTCCTGTGGAAAAGGGAACTTGCTATTACCCTATTACCCCTCTTCCAGCCACTTCCTCTCCCAAAATGCTACAATTTTAATCGTGCAAGCAGAGAAGTTGGCAGCTCTAAGCCAAACTGACAGCTGTACTGTTTGTCATCATAAATAATAAACATTTTAACTATCTTAGCAGTACTGTTTATTATCTCACTTGGTACTATCCTTTTAACTGGGTAGATAAAAAGCTGCAGTTACAATCACCTTCTGGGGCCCATTAATCAGCTCAATTACAGAGTTCCTTAACTGATTGAGATTTGTGCTTATCATGAAAAATTTTTATGAAAGATTTTGGTAACATTCTAAATAATTGATGATACAAATCTGCAGTATTTTTTTTAATGAGATTTAGTTTAAGTCTTTGTCTGGGACTCTTCTAGGATGAAGTTACACTCTATTAGACTGATGTCTTTTAAAAAAATAACTTTAAAAGAAGTACAGACTGAAGTTCTCGCATTAGTTACGACTTTATTCTGACTGATGCTGGGGAAGGAGTAATCTCTGCTTGCAGGGAGAGGAGCTCCTGAGCCCACTTCTCACTTTTAGCACCGCCTATATCACACACTAGAATTCAAGAGCTGGTTTTAGTTGGGCACCTAAAGGCCCAGAAAAATTTATAACCAGCGTCTTTGGAGCTTAGCCTACGTTCAGAGCTACTCGGTGGATGAAGTGAGAAGTCTTCCTCTTTGTCTAAGAACCTCCTCGCTGTTTTCTTGGTGCTAACTCTGTTCGTAGTCCCGGCCTATCACACCCTAAACTCCCAACCTCCCTTGTCTGCAGGTGAAGATCTTAGACTTGCAGGTTCTGGCCAGGCATCCCTGATGCACACGCAGGTCCACTCCAGAGGCTGGGGAACAGCAGGCTAGGGTTTTAACAGCAGGCTTCAGAGGTGGGGCTGGACTCCAGGCGCTTGCGCAGGTGGTTGACAAAATCCATCTGGGTCTGTGACAAGACCTGGTTGATGATTGTCTTTGGCAGCCACCCCTGGAGTGAAAGACAGAGTGTATCCATCACTGGTGCTGCTGCATTCTGGACACCTCTGTACCTGTCACAGGTGTGGGCTGCCTGAGGTGTGGTCTTCTAGCTCAGTTTACAGGTTTGGCTTTGGAGTTGACCACGGTCATGGGCTACATTGCTCAAAGGTCACAATGGTGTCAAAAGCACAGGATTTGCTCTGAAGACAAAAACCCACCCCATCTTCACAGCTGTGTGACCTTGATTTCAGGGCCTAAGTTTCTTCTTTTTTTTTTTTTTTTTTTTGAGACAGGGTCTCACTCTGTAATTAGGCTGTCCTTGAACTCACTATATAGCCCAAACTGGCCTCCAATCTTCCCGCCTCAGCCTCCTGAGTGCTGATGTTGTTTGTGACACCACACCCAGCTGCTTTCCTTTCCTTTTTTTTTGAGGCAGGGTCTTGCTGTGTAACCAAGGCTGGCATCCACTCACAGTCTTAGCTTCCTGGCGCTGGGATGAAGGTGAGTGTCTGGCTCCTAAGCTTCCTTTTTTCTAAAATGATAGCATCGACTTGGGATGTACGTGCCTGCTACAGGAGCCGCTCCAGGCTTTGGAATAGCACGCGACAGCCTATGCCTGTCACTGCAGGAGGGGGGTCTGTATGTGGTGTGTGTGAGGGGAACCAGCCTGTTCTCACTGTCTCTGCTGTGCCGCTCACCTTGAGGTCAATGCTGAGCAACCAGGTGAGTTTGGTCTTCGAGGGGCTCCCAGCCAGTGGATGAAGCACCATGCAAGTGGGACGCTGCTCAGCTCTGGTGGATGAATAGAAGGCAGGTCAAGAGGACAAATCAGAGTGCTCTTGGATGCTGGCTACAGTGTATTCCTGCCACATTTCGGGAGCACCTTGTCCTGGTTTCAAATCTCATCACAAGTCCCCTTTGCCAGTGGCCTCACTGTGCTGGTTGGCATGGTTACCAGCTATTCAGACTAAATGGTGTAGCTAGAGGGGAACCTGGAGCCTGATGCTGGGCCCTCAACAGCTGGGGGTCAGGAACAGATCCTCCTGCCTGAGTGTTGGGATTACAGGCACGTGACACCACACCCAGCCAGAAAATGAGAATGTTTGTAAAAGGAACCTGAGGGTGGGGCCTAGGATTCATTTCTTGGAGCTGGGGACTCTGTGATAGACTTGGATGCATACCGTAGCCAGTGCAGAGAAGGGTCCCCAGGCAAGCTGCTAGTCTCACCTGATGATACCTTTCTGCTCGGGCATGTCCCCGAAGTGGGTGGCCATGCCTACCATCACACAGGTGGAACCCCTGCGCTTGGCACAGCGCACGCTCACGAAGTCTCGGGGCCCCACCAGGTTTCCTGCTGCTTCTGCAGCCAGCTCATGGGTGATGACGGTGTCTCTTCCAATCTTCTGCAGGACCTGCCAGGACAGAGGGAGACTAGATCACTGTGCTGCTGGGGCTGGGCTAGGGCCGTCTGGGTTCTTGGCTGGCCTGCCTTTCCAGCTGCCCTGCGGACCCGCCTGCCCATGTGTGGGCGCTCTCACCTTGAGCTCCTTGACGCTTGGGTTCCACTCTCCCATTGCCTCTATGCGATCCACAAGCTCTTCGTAGAGCCTGTCCATGGGCTGGTCCACCACCACCTCCAGCCGGAAAACCTTGCCCACGTCCGGGACTACCTTACTCAGCACTCTGTCCCCATTTGCCTGCCAGGAAGAAAACGGATCCATAGGGTAATGGTTAGAGGAAAATGTTCCCAGCCTAGGTCTCAAGACAGTGCTAGGCAAGGTTAGGAGGGGCCTAGCAAAAGGAAATCCAAGCTAGACCACCTGGTTAAAACAGCAGTAATAGCACACACCTATAATCCCAGAGGCAGGAGGGTCATCGCGAGTTTGAGACCAACCTGAGCTACAAAGTGAGCTCAAGGCCAGCCTGAACTGCACAGCTAGACCCTGTCTCAAAAAGGTAGGTAGGTAGGTAGGTAGGTAGGTAGGTAGGTAAGTAGATAAAACAGCAGCAGTAATCATTCCTGCCAGGGCTGGACATCCAACGAAGCCTGGAAGCGGTAACCCACCCACGCAGACCCTTTTGGTGGCAGATGGTGATGTAGGTAGGTCCAGCTGAAAAGACCAGCGCCTGACTGCAGGAGCTCGGGTCCCGAGAGGCCTGGGCATAGGAAAAGTCTGGTTTATAACCAGCTAATTATACTGTATACACAGTTTTGGTGGGATCTTCAGGAGTTTGTTTTGTTGTTGTTTGCCTTTCCCCCAGGTAATAAATCGCCTCAGAAGGACTTGATGCAGAGAAGTTCACTGGGCCCTTAGCAAAGATCAGTGCCAGGCCCGGATCCCAGGTTTCTAGGCTCCCAAATGCGCTGTTATTTTCTTTGGTCAGAGAACTTGAGGGGAAGTTTTGCTAGAATTTTGGGTGAAGGAGCATGTAAGTCTCCAATAAGAGTCCCTGGCCTTTGAGATAGGCCTTGTTACTGGTCCCCAGCGAGTGCCCCAGCCAGCTTTGGGTCCCTTCCAGCCCTTAGTAGTGGCTGAGCGCATTGCGCTTGGAGCTGGCGTCCTGATACTGAGTGATTTGGCCTATAATGCACACGGGGCCAGCTGGGGTTTCAGCTTAAGGGGTATACACTGTATCTGGACAGTAGCTAAGAGTATAAACAAGAGTGTTTCTCCAATGAGACCCTTATAGGGAGAAGCTTCTGGAGAGAATATATTCTTGGGAAGTTAAAACTCCTTGTGTCCAGTAACTACAGCAGGAGGCCAGACCCTGGGAGTACTGAGGCTGCAGAGCAGCAGGGCGAGCTACAGGCTTCTCCGCTGCACCCTTACCTGCTGGCTCTCCTTCTTCCAGCCCTCCTGGTCGCTGAGGATGCCCAGGGCCTTCTGCATGGCCTCCTCCCCCTGCTGGATGTAGGCCAGCTCCTGGTCGTTGTACAAAGGCTCCTCCAACTGAGAACCTGGACACCCCGGCAAGGAGAGACAGACAATGTTCTTCCCTGTCCTGGTCTCCCACCAGCTGCTATCCCGTACATCTCCCTTGGATGTACTCCTTCCTCAGAAGATCTGACACCAGTACCAAAGGGTTCTGTGCATAGGCCCAGGTAGCTCCAGCCTGGGAACACAGTCTTAGAACAAGGTGGGGAAGGGCAGGAGGAGGTCAGAGCCTTGGGCACCCACTGGCATCTTGAGAGCCTCCCATACCAGAAGGCCAGAAGCTGAAGGACTCACCCAGCAGTGAGCTCCGACGCCGGACCTGGTTAATCCATACACCTGAGGCTGGCTCCCTCCGTGCTCTCCGGGTCAGCTCCTGACCAATGGCCAGCACTGCCTGGTGCCTCAGCCCTGCAGGGAGGGAGCGGAGACTGTTTCCAAGGAACTGGAAAGCCACTTAGAAGGATCATTCCTACTAGGAACAGACTCCTGGGAGGGCAGCACCTCAATGGCAGTACACATTGCCCTACACAGGCCACCTCTGGGGCCCAGAAATCTGCTTCCATCTGGGTAGACAGATCTGGCCCTGCTGGAGAGGCTGACTAGGGCCGGCTGTAGAAGCTCTATTCAACCATAAAAATTCTACTTCTAAAGAAGACAAGAAAGCTGTCCCCTGAGGTCAGGCACTCACTAGTGGGGAGGGCCGTGTGCCCACATAAGCCAATCAAGGGGCCACTAGCCTGAGCCAGGCTGCTCCTGTGGGTGTAGCCAGGAAAGCCCCATTGCTGGCTGCAGGTCTGAGTGGGGCCTCCATGTGCATTCAGCCAGAGCAACTGGAGAAGACTCCAGCTGGATTTTTGCCCCTCAGCAGCAGCAGGGGATTAACCCAAATGGCCTTTCTTCTGAGTGAACTCTGGAGAAGTGGCCCACAGAACCCAGCTTCTGCACCCCTGCCCTGCGCACTTGTGCTTCGCTTCCTCTCTGGGTTGGTTCTCTGGCTCCTCCTGCCTGTGGCTCAGGCTTGCTGGAATCAAAACTTCCTTCGCCCTCTACCACTGTGGCCCGGACTCTCCAGGCACCCTTAGAAGGTGCCCAGTCTAGCCCTGGAGGAGGCGATCAGCAGTAGTTTAAGAACAACTGGAACCCAGAGAGGGGCAGGAAGCAGAGCGTTTGGGAGAGACCTGGGCGTCTCATATCCAGCCCAGTTCTGCAAAGGGGGAAACTGAGGTCCTGGGGGAGGGACTTTCCAGGGCTCACCCGCAGGAAGGCACAGCTGGCCTGGGCCTCCACCCGGGGCTTTTGCCACAGACCTTTGCTTCCTAAGAGCTTGCGCTCAGCTCAGCACCTGGCACTCACCCTTCATGTTGCGCACATGCCTGTAGGAGCTCCCCGCACACAGCTTGAAGGTTGCAAGAAGCATTGTGCCTGGCAGATGTGGCAGCACTGCCGTTGCTGCTCCTCTCGGACGTCTTCCTGAACCTGTCAAGGTCCCACTGTGGCCTGCACCATGTGCTCTGGTCCTTAAATGCCCCTGGCTGAAGGCTACGCATCATTCCTGCGAGATAAAAAAGTCATCACTTGCTGAGCAGAGGAAAGGGTCAAGGATAGAGATTGCCTCATGCTGCTGCGCTGGCCGTTTGGGGGTGGGGCAGTGGGGCTTGCAGGAGGGAGTGGAGAGCAGCCGATTCAGCAGACAAAGGCGGAGAAACAGTGGCAGCTCAGCTGGAGCCGCTTAGATGAAGTCGCACTGTGCCTTTCGGAAGTTTAAAGTACAGATTTCAAGCCCTGTCCTTCAGCTCCAGACTTGACAGGGCCGGAATGGAGGCTTGAAGCCTGCATGCAGGAGAGAATGCCCTGCACGCATGGCTTTCCAGTTCCTTGGCAACAGTCTCCGCGCCCTCCCTGCAGGGCTGAGGCACCAGGCAGTGCTGGCCATTGGTCAGGCACTCAGAGCAGCGCTGGTCAAGGAAAGGGTACAGGAACTGCAGAGTACAGAGGAAGGAGGCAAGGTGCTGGGGGCAGTTTCGCCCAGTTCTGACCTCAGGTGATGAGGAGCCAGAGTCCGACGTCAGATGATAGAAATGATTCATTCATGGTCAAGCAAGTGATCAGCGTCAGTGCTGGGGCAGCCACATGGGTCCTCTGGCCTTCCATTCATGTGCACGTGGTTCCTTGGGTGACTCCTCAGACACCTTGTGCATGCAACTCCACCTATTTCTGAAGTCCTAGGCCAGAGGCTGACTTAGGGGTCCCGTCAGATTAGGGTCTTCCTCCTGCTCCCTTGAGAGTCCATAGACGAGGGATTGTGGAACAAGAAAGGCATTTCTTTAGCATGCCACACTGGGGAGAAACAAAGACCAGAGTCCTCAGCCCTGGCTTTGGGGCACTGAGAATAGCTCTAGGATTCTACAGTAGCAGGACAAAGTAGGGCCATAGTCTAGCAGTGGTGAGGAAGCTGTTGTCTAGTTGATCATCTCAGGTCTGGTTGATCATTTTCTTGCAGCTGGTTCTGCGCTGTTCTGGCCTGCAGAAACCCTTGCTGACGGAGGGGCAATTTGGCTTCAGTCCTGAGAAGGTTGCATCTAGATTAGGGCGGGGCCAGGGTCTTCCCCGTGTGTAAGCAAGCTGGCCTTGCTGTCTCAGGAATGTGAGATAAGCTGGGAAGGACTTTGAGAAAGAACAAGCCAGAGGGCAAAATGGGGTCAGTGAAGACACTGGCCGGGTCCAGCGGAGCAAAGGACCATTCCAAAGGGGCCTCTTTGCACCGCCTTCAGGCTTTCCCAGGGAGCAGAGGCTGGGCGGACTGTGCTACCGGGCTGGCAGGTGTAGAAAGGTGGAAAAGCCAGTGTGCTGGGGGTTCACCCCCTTCTTCACAGCATGGGGGCCCTGCAGTGCTCCCCAGGGACTGATGAAGCATTGAATGCCTCCGTGAGTCCTTGGTGCCATCGCTGGGGCACAGGGACAGATCCCCTCCAACCCGCTGCACCGGGCCATGAGACGGTGTCCCAAGGTCCGGGGAGACAGGCAGGAAAAGGGTGAGGGGTGCAGAGAAGGGGGTTCGTGTGGATCATGGTGCGCTGTGAAGGGGGCAGCAGGCAAGTTTTAAGAGGGGAATCACACAGGGTGAGAGATTCAGTAAGTGTGTGAGGCTATGGAAAAAGGGTCTAGGCAGCAGGGGTAACCGTCTAAAGAAGGTCTCCCCTTGGGTCACTCAGCACCTTACAGATTGCCCAGAAGCACCTGTACTGAGTTCATAGTTCTGTGTATATAGCTGTGACTTAACAACACCAGTTCTTCAGGCCTTTAGTTTAGCAGAGAAGGTGATGAGCAGATTTATACATATCTTTTACAGAAGATGGGTCAGGACTCTGGGAGGCATGTGTGGGACTTTCTTCTCAGCAGTTTTATTGGTGCCTGAGATTGCCTAGGGAGAGTGAATGTCTAACTAATTCCCTCTGTTAAGAGTGTCAGCCTTTGTTATTGCCAATATGGCCTCTGCACACTGCTCTGCTGACCTTGAGGCTGATCTACCCATCAAAAATATGTGAGTGGAAAGACTCACACCAGATCCGCCCCTGGGCCAGGCCTTGCCTCCTGTGAATGAGCAGCCTGTGTCCTTCACCACTGCTGGGAGGTGGGGGAGGCCAGCACTACAGTGGACGTGCTCTTGCTGTCTGCCACTGTAGATGGCATGAAAGGGCAGGGTCTGGCAGAACCAGGCTGTGCCTGGAGCCCTACGGGGCAGGCAAGTCCCACAGCCCTGTTTCACCCCTGGTGAAGCAATAGGGGATCCTGCGAGCTGCAGCTGCTGAAAGGATGGGCTGGTCCTCAAGGCCCACCACAGCCCCATCCTCTGTGAAGCCTCTTCTGACCACCCTAAGTGGAGGATTGGCTTCTGCTACTTCCCCGCAGCATGGCAGGGCTACCCCGGAGTCCTGATTTGCACGTGGTAGGTGGGCACCGTGTCCACATCAGCTCTCAAACCTAGCGTCACCCTGGCACTGCGCTCCAGGGGACGCAGTCTGGACTCTCACTTCTCCATTGAGTGACTGACTGGGGAAAGAGCCGGGAGACTGGCTTGACTTTTGACTTAGGGACCTGCCTGTAAGCCCGGTCTCCAGCCCTCAAAGATTCCAGGAAGACAGGTACTTGTATTTAGTCTTTTGTTTCAAAGGCAAGGAGCAGAGATGTGCAGCAGGTGCCCTGCACACATGCAGCCTCATGCACACGTGTCTTGCCAGGGGAGGTGCTGGGAGAGGGGCAATGCTTATTATGGGATAGGCTGTGCAGATAATGCCCAAGGCCGTGCTGTTGGTACCCTGTGTGGAGTGACGGCCATGCTTCGGAGGGAGGAGGTGGTGTGGGGAGACCAGAGCGCCAAGGCAGACGCTGCTGCTGCTGCTGTCAGAGGCTACCCCGACTCGGGTGGCTGGTGACCTCCTCCCGGGGCAAGTCTCTCGTCTGCAGCCTCTCTGGCTGAACAATCAGTTAACTATTCCATTCCTCTGAGCACAAAGCGACAGGGCCGCCAGGGAATTTCTTCTGCTTCTGGAAAGTATCTGTGTTCGGCTCTGGCTTTTGAGAAGGGAAGAGGCTGCAAGGAAGATAATGGAGTGAACACAGCAGACAGCAGGGTGGCTGGAGACTAGGGCCCGGCGAGGAAGGGGGGCCCCCTTCACTTAAGCAGTGATCCCATGCTGATACCTACTGTACAGCTCTACAGCTGTGACCCTGTGACGGGGCCATGTGACCCAGCACAGACAGCTGGAGAGCAGACGCGCTGTTTGGAAGAACAGAGACTAGAATGCCAGTTGCAGGGGAGAGGAGCACGACCGAGAGGAGGTGCTTTTCGGGGGCCTGGGGGCAGAAGCCGTGCTGAGGGTGTCCTGGTGGAGAACACGGGTGACGGTGCAGAGAAGGGCTGTGGGGCTTGAGGGCTGGCGGTCTGGAAGCGCTTCTGTGGCGGCGCTCTTGGGTACAGTGGGAGGGTTGGGGTGGAGGGTGGGGAGCGATAGTGCCCACCTCTTGGCTCACTGATCTCATCATGTGCAGAACGCGCAGGTTTTATATTCAGAGCTTCAGTGCTGCTCCCACTGTTGAACTCCATGGTTGTCATGTATATATATTTTTAAAGACAGTGTCTCGGTATGTAGTTCAGGCTGGCCTTGAACTATGTAGCCCAGGCTGACCTTAAACTCATGGCAATCATCCTGCTTCAGCTTCCTGAGTGCTGAGAGCACAGGCAGGTGCCAGCACACCAGGCCTCCCTTTCTTACCTGTAAGGCAGGGATGTGTTTTTTCCTTTGCCTTACTGGAGACGGAACCCAGAGCCTTTGCCCTGTGCTATGTCCCCAGTGCTTGCTCTTGTTTTCATGTTGAGACAGTGTACTGTCAGCTCTCCCAGTGCTGGGATGGAAACCTAAGTGCAAAGAGGTCTCTTTGGCTTGCAGTTTTCAGTGGGTTTGGTTAAAAGTCAGCTGGCTCCACTGCAGAGACAGAGGGACCTGGCAGGAAAAGCTGCTCAGTTCATGGTGGCCAGGAAGCAGCCAGAGTGCAAGAGAGGCAGGGTGAGCGACCCGCTCTGGTAACCAAGGTCCTGTGTTCACGACCCACCCAGACATACCCAGGGGCATGATTTACTAATTTGTTACCTCTTTCTCCCCAAGTGAGACCAGGTCTTATTGAATGTTTGCTCTAATAGACCATTAGGGCTTATTTTTAGAGAAGTCTTACTTTTTAATATACAACAGTCCACATTTATTCATGTACAGAAATCTAAGTTTATCCAAATATAGTCATGTCATCTTCTTCCAGAACATCGTAACTCTCCCAAATTCCCGCCTGAGTTTCTTGTGGCCCGTTGCCTGTAGGACCATTGGCCCCAGTCTCTCAGCAATAGAATACCCTTAACCGAGCTCACCTTGTCCCTCACAGGGCATCGCCTCAATACGTGATGTATTGTGTGAAGATTCGCATTAGACACAACCACATGTTTTTGTTGTCAAGTACGCATATTATTTGTGCGTTGTATCTGTACTCCAGTTGGTCATTCAGCAGTAAATCTCAAGTTCGTTTGTTTACGTAGGGTTCCTTTCGTCCGAAGGAACAAAATTACCCAGGTGGGGTTCAAACTTATCTTTTGGCCCCATTTGGTATTTACAAATACCTACTTATAATTTATATTATCATTTAAGTATTGATTTCTATAATATTACTTATTTATATTTAATTCTATATTGTTATTATTTTATAATTCAATACATCCATTATGCATCACAATACACACCCTAAACGTGTCTACCTGGCTGATGATCTTACTTGGGGCTTATTTTTGGGGCAGGGCTTATATTACAGGTACCCTAAAAAATCATGGTAGGGCTTATTTTCCAGTTAGGTCTTATTTTTGGGGAAAGATGGTAGGTGTTTTTGCTTTGTTTTGTTTGTCTTTTTAAAAATTTACATTTGTCTTTTTTGAGACAGGGTTTTACTGTGCAGTTCAGACTAGCCTTGAACTTACCTTGTAGCCCAGGCTGGCCTCAAACTCATAGTGATCCTCCTGCCTCAGCCTCCTAAGTACTAGGATTACAGGGGTGAGCCAGCTTGTCTGACTCGAAGGTGTTCTTTAATCCAATGAAACTAACATATCAGAATTAACCATGACAGACAGGGCCCCACTAAATTACCCAGGTGGGGTTCAAACTTATCTTTTGGCCTCAGCCTCCCACAGTACTGAGATTACAGGTGTGTGTCACTTTATGCAGCTACTATTATTTCCCTGAAAAGAAGGCCTAATTGGAAGATAAGCTGTAGCATGATTTTTCAAGCAGTAAGCCAGATTTTAGATTTCCTTGCCTAGGGATTTTGGTAGAGAACATAGTTATAAAGTGTTTGGGATTTTAAATTTTTGTTTTTTGTTGTTATTTGACACAGGGTCTCCTTTTGCAGTTCAGAGTTCAGCCTGGCTTTGAACTGACTCCTTCCTCAGAAGATCTGACACCAGAGCTAAAGGGTTCTGTGCATAGGCCCAGGTAGCTCCAGTCAGTAGCTCCAGGTAGCCCTAGACAGTCAGGCTGGCCTTCAACCTGCGGCGACCCTTGTGCCTGTCTCCCGAGTGCTAGGATGCAGGTGTACGCCACCATGCACGGCTGTGCTTGGTCATTACATGGCCTAAACCAGAAGAGTAAACCAAAGAGAAGAAGAGCTGATTTTTTTATTTTTTTGTCTTTTTGAGACAGGGTCTCATTATGCAGTTCAGACTGGCCTTGAACTCACTTTGGAGCCCAGGCTGGCCTCAAACTCCCAGCAATCCTCCTGCCTCAGTCTCCCAAGTGCTGAGATTACAGGCGTGAACCACCACGCCCAGCTTGAAGAGCTGATATTTTATGTGACCTATACACCATTTTAAGACAATTTTGAATTAGTTGCTAACATACAGTGCAGACAGAAAGCAGACCAGTGGTTTCTAAGAGGCTGGGAAAGGAGGAAGGAGTTAAATACAATGGGCAGAGATGAAGAAAATATTCTCCTTTAATTGTGATGGTGGTTATAGAACCATAATAGTTGTTAAACTCCAGAACTATGCATTGAAAAGACTGAACCTCACTGTATATAAGCCATACCTCAATAAACCTGATCAGGAAAAAACAAAACCCCTGGGTGGTGGCTTCTCGGGCCACCTGGAGTCCTGCCTGTCAGATGGGCTGTGCTGCACCCGCCTCTTGCACTGGCCCAGCGGCTGGCGCCTGGATGCTGAGGCTTCCCTCCATCCCCAGTCCTGTGGCGAGTGCTGGGGCCACTGCCCCGGGTTGGAGTGAGGCATCACAGGAAGGGGAATGCGGGGGGATGACAGAGCAGTAGGCTGAGGGGAAGAAGAGAGACAGTATGGCCCGAGAAGGGAGAAAGGACACCTGGTTTGCTCTGCTCTCTGGATGCCCAGCAGAAGCTGGGGTAGGGGGTGCTCCATTTTCTAGCATTGGCGGGTTGGCTTTCCAGTTCCTTCAGTGATAAATACAAAAAAGGAATATTCACCTTGCCAGGCATGAAGTCAAGGGCCTGTAATCCCAACATTCTGAGAGGCTGAGGCAGGAGGATCACAAATTCCAGCCTAGCCTGGGCAATTAGTGAGATCCTGCCTTAAAATATAAAAGGGGCTGGGATGTAGCTCAGTGCAAAGGCACTCTAGAGCAGTCATGGTGAGCCTTTTAGAGCCTGAATGCCCAAACTGGAACCCCAAACCCACCTAACCTCCTGAAAAGTGCAGGGGCTGGGAATGTGGCTTAGCGCTACGGCACCTGCCCGGCAAGCACAAGGTCCTGAGTTCAATTCCCAGTACAAAAAAAAGTGCCAACGCTGCCCCTTTGTTCACGATTACCCGATGCTTGGCTGCTGGGATGATGCTGGGGTGACTTGGCCCATGTGCCATAGATTCGCCAGCATTGCTCTAGATATCGGGGATGCAAGACCAAGATACATCCCTGTAGGTTTAGGTTTTAGAGGGGAGGGAGCAGGCAGTAAACAAGTGAAATTTAAGGCAGATCGTGATTGTCATTAGGGTGAAAAGTAATGCTGGAGCAGAGACGGGCAGGGCGGTGCGCTGGATGGAGCCAGGGCCTCACGCACACCAGGCAAGTGCTGTACCCTGGTTTCCACCACCAGCTGCAGGGGTGCTGTTTGAAAGAGGTGGCCACAGAAGGTGAAATTTGAGCAGGTTCTCATAGTGTGGAAGGGATTCACGCAGTTAGCTGGGGGAAGTGTGTACTAAGTACAGAGGAAGACAGATTCAGCCTCATCCAGGGCAGAGGTGAGTTTCAGGGGTTGAAATGAAAGCTTCAAAAATTACTATAGGACCCTGGGTGTCTTCCTGAAAGAATTAAAAGCATCACATCTTAGCAATACATCCGTGCTCATGTTTGCAGCAGCACAATTTGTAATAGCCAAATCTTGGAAACAGCCCAAATGCCCATCAACTGGTGAGTGGATAGAGATGTGCTTTTTTTTTGGTACAATGGAGTATTACTCTGCCATAAAGAAGGATAAACTTGACACATTCCTAGGTAAATGGATGCACCTTGAGGCCATACTCTTAAAAGTGAAATAAATTGGACACACGTGTAAATACTGCATTGTTTCTCTGTTGTGAGAAACCAAAAGTGTAAACAAGGACCAAATTGTTTATTAGATACTGTGAAACAGGAAGATGTTCAAATGGGGAGCAATACAAGAGAGGGGGAAGGGGAAAGGAAAGGTAAAAGTGCAAAAAAAGAAAAACATGGAAACAAAATCTTTGTGAATAGGAAGGGGAGGAGGGGTTGAAGGGAGGATGAGAAACAGGAAAAAGAATTAAATTATATCATGTACAAGTACAAATGCTCTATGATGAATGCGATCATTATGTTTATCTAAGTTATACCAATAAAATCTGATAGAAAAAAGCTACCATGGACCATAATGTGAGGCAAAATAAACTAGACACACAAGGTTAAATAGCACCTCGTTTCTCTTACACAGGAAACTCAAAGTAGAAATGAAGAGCGAAATAGAAGATAAAGTGAAGTAGGGAGGCGGGGCTTTCTCAGATGGGAAGGAGACCAACAGATGGAGGGCGGGCGGGGAGGGGAGGGAACGGATGAAACGAGACGCAGCTGTCGCGCACGTGCACAGCCCCACACAAGGACGGCAGACATCGCGCACCGCCCGGGTGTCCTAAGAAACTGCACTTAAACATAAACACCACAAACTAAGACTGTGTTTTTCAAGTTTCTGACAGGTACCCTCAGCAACAAATGTACACTGCCAATACCGCATACATGTGTATGACACATTGCACACACAGCCTGTTACATGTGCTACACTCTGTTCTGTCCTATCCCAATGAAAAGACATTCTGGTTATAAATCACTAACTTCATTTCCTGACCTAGTTGTCACAGTGTGGGTTTAAACTAGGTTGATCACGTTCAGTCTCCCTGCCTAGAACCGTCCCTCTCCCAGATACACGAACTGGCTGGGCGTGGTCCTCAGGAGCCCCGTGCTGCTGTGCGCGCACCTATGAGCCTGTGCCTCAGTCGGCGTTTCTGTCAGCTCAGTCACTCCAAGGGGACAGCTCAGACCAGGCAATGAGTGGACTGACTGGTTTGAGTTTTTCCTCAAACTTAAAACTGGAGGATGGCCTAACACTGAGGACCAAGCAGCAGCGCCTACGTCGCTGGGAATTCAGGCTTCGCAGTGTGAGCGCGGAATGCACCTCCCTACAGCGGAGAACACACCCCGCAGGGGTCCCGCTTGGAGGCGGGGAACCGCTCCAGGAACCAGCTCTGCTCTGCTCTCTTCACAGGCACCATCCCGGGGCCCATTTCTCAGCGGCGCGTGCTGCTGGGGCCCTTGAGGGGGCTGGGAGCGTGGAGCGTGGGTCTGGCGGCACAGGCTCAGCAGTGCTGTGCGCTGTGTGCCCGCTGTCAGCCCTGCTGCCCTCTGCCCTCGTCCCCCTTGGCTGGATGCACTCTGGGACCCGCCCTACGCTGGTGGCTGCCCCAGCGAGCTTCTGCACTGGCCGCCTGAGTGTGTCTGGCTCCAGTGTCCAAGGCCCGCTGGGTCTTACTGGGGGGCGCTCCTCCAGCTTGAACAGCTGAGCACTAGAAAGTCAAAGTCCAAAGGAGGGGAAAGAACAACCGGAAGGTGTCCACTGGAACGTTGTTACTTCAGAATCAAGACGGCCACAGAGGGGCTCTGCTAGATTTTTTAAAAAAAATTTTATTAGTACCTATTTGTCATACATAGTGCTCACATTCATCATAGGGAGTTTGTTCCTGTACTGTACAGAATATATCTTAGTTCTTTTCCTATTTCTCTTGGCAGATTTTCTCCTCTGAAAGCTATTTCATGGGAGCCTCAGCTGGAAGAAAGTTTCAGTGTGAAGTGGAATGGATCCTGAACTCTAGGAAGAGAAGAGAGTCCCAGTGTCTGTGGTCTGCCAGAAAGCACCAAGTTTCTGTGAGTGCAAAGGCCAGGCCAGCAGAACCTAGTGGCCAGGCCTGGAGAGGAAGGAGCAGGCATCATGGCAATTTCAGGCTTGAGGCTTCATTCTTGGCAGCTGCATGATGCAGGTCTTGTGCAAGCCAGGATGCGCGGTAATGGAAACACTGCTGTAGCCTAAATTTAACAGATGTAAGTGTTCTCACCCTCTCCTCTTGTACGTTATAACTTTTAGTACATCTAGAATTGCTTGATGGATAGTTACTTGTTTTTGGCTTTTTTGAAAACAAGCTCTTGCTATAGGCTGGCCTGGAGCTTTCAGTGCTCCTCCTGCCTCAGCCTCTCAAGAGCACCACCATGCCGGGCTATTTGATAGATACTTAAAAGCTGAGTGTAGTGGCACACACCTGTGCTCCCAATACTTGGGAGTCTGAGGCAGGAAGATCACCTTGCATTCAAGGCCAGCCTGGGGTACATACTGAGTTCCAAGCCAGCCTGAACTGCATAGTCAGACCTTGTTTTAAAAAACACACAAAAAAACAAAAACAATACCTTAGCTCATAAACCGTTAAGTATATTTAATACTACAGTATAAAATAACTCACACATATACAAACTAGATATAAATCTTATGAAAAGGTCACCTTTGCACAACAGATTATAAAAGGAAAATACCTGCAAAAGTTACTTAAAATGACTGAGAACCAGGAGCCAGGCCTGGTGGCACATGCCCCTAAAACCAGTGGGCTGGAAGGCTGAGGCAGGATGGCTGCACATTTGAGGCCAGCCTGGACTACACACCGTGTTTCTCTGAAAATCAGACCTAACTGGAAAATACTCAGCCTTGAAAACTAGAGATCAAAAATGCCTGTCAGCCTCTCCCCACTCACCCGCCTTGCAGAGCAGCCCCTGAGCAATAGTGAGTGGGAAAGGCACGACTAGCCTGACTGGGCTGGCTTTCTGAGACAGGGTCTCGCTATCCAGTCCAGGCCAGCCTTGAACTCTCAATGATCCTCCCGCCTCAACTTCGAGTGCTGGGATTACAGGTGTGCAGCACCAGGCCTGGCACTTTTGATCTCTAGTTTTTAAGGCTGATTTCCAGCTGCGTCTTATTTTCAGGGAAAAAGAGTAATGAGGCCCTGTCTCAAAAACTTCTGCCGCCAAAGTTACTGAGAATTAAAAAAAAACAAAACAAATCATTGAGAATCAGTGAATATGATTTACTCAGGAAACACGCCAAGAAACCACGTCAGGAGCTCGCTCACTCCTCGTTCAGTGCCTTGTCTGTAACTGCCCTATCTACCACCTACCTGTCACCTACCTTTTGGTGGTAATGGAGATCAAACCAAGGGAGCTCCACCCCTGAGCTGCATCCCAGCCTGTCTCTTATTTTTTGAAACAGGGTCTTTCCAAGCTGCACATGCTGGCCTTGAACTTTAGATCTTTCTGCTTCAGCCTCCCACCCGGCCAGATTACAGGCATGCACCACTGTTGCCTGGCTAAACTGCACTGCTTTAAAAAGTAGTCTTAAGCTGGGCATAGTGGCACACACCTGTAATTTCAGCACTTGGAAGGCTGAGGCAGGAGGATTGTGGCAAGTTTGAGGCCAGCCTGGGCTACATAGTGAGGCCCTGTTTCAAAAAAAAAGTACTCTTAACTCCATACCAACAAAATGGCATCAATCCAGGCTGTCAGTACCTAAAACACCATTAAAAAAAAAAAAAAAATCACAGCACTAGAGGGCTCAAGACCCAATGTCGGCTAGGCATGGTGGCACACTCCGTAATCCCAGAACTCAGGAGGACTGCCACGAGGTTGGGGCTAACCTGAGCTCCACAGTGAAAGCAAGGCCAGCCTGAACTACATAGTGAGGCCCTGTCTCAAAAAAAGACGCAATGCACAAACTAAGAAAGGGAACTAAATTATTAGAAGGATCTGAGAATAAACCACTTCAGAAAAATGTTAAATGTCATGGGAACCTGGAAGAGCTTGGGCATGACGCAGGTGTAATGCTGTTTCTCAACAATGTGGTATCTGCTGTCACTACCTCTGGGAGACTCAACTGAAAGCCCCCTTCTGAAGCCTGATGGTTTGAGACACAAACATGGAAGGGCAGAAGGGAGGACTCCCAAAGTAACCAGTATAAAGCACACCTCCATATGCAATCAGCTACTTGGAATTGTGAGCCCTGCATGTGGACAAGCAATTCTGTCTGGTCACTGGCGGCAACTCCAACTGGGAAATAACATGATGGTTTTGAGCTTCATATTTTATTTACAAGAAAATGAAGACTGTCTTCTGTAAACTCTAACTGGGGATAAGAAAAGCAATACAAAGGCGTGATGCTGGCTCCACGGTGACGTCTGCATGGAGTCTATGCCGCTGTCCCTTTAAACAATGATTTTGTTATTTCAAACAAAACAAAATCCCACGTATACCTTCATGTTACATATGTGAGAGCACTAAAAATAAAAGTGACTAAACTAATTCTCTGGTCAAATATGAAGGCAACCAGGAGGTCACCTTTTTTCCATGATCGCCCCTATTGTCCTGCACTCAATATTCATCCAGAGTGTCTGCTCGAGGGATGGAGAGGCCCCGATCCTTCAGTGCCTGGACCTTCAGCCTCTCTGCTTCCAGCCTGGTCTGCTGTTCCACCCTCTGCTCTTCCAAGATCTCCTCAATGGATACTTGCTGGAGGGGTGTGTCACTCTCCTTCTCCAAGTCCTGCAAAACAGGAAGCTCTGAGGTGCTTCGCCCGAAGTCTGTGAAGAGCAAACCTTATAGCTCTGAAGGCCCGTGGGCTCCTGAGTCAGGGCTGGGAACAGCCTGGCCTATGGCCAGGCACACTTTCAAAGGCACGGCTGGCAACATCCCTGAGGATACATGCCCTGAGTGTGGTCATAGGACCAGCATCAGTTTTATATTTGGAAATATAAAACTTAATTTCTGAGAGTTGTTGCTCAGTCAGAAGGTAGAGAACACAGATTCAATGCCTTTTTAATGGCAATAAACTGTTTCTCTGTTGCACTAATTAGGAACACCTAAATTATAAGACAATTTTTCTCCCTTGTATGGAAACAAGTCTAGAAAATTTCATCATGCTGGACATGGAGGTATACTCCTGTAATCCCAGCTGCAAGTTCAAGGTCAGCCTGGGGTAAGATAGTGAATTCGAGGCCAACCTGAGCTACATAGTAAGACCCTGTCTAAATAAGCAAACAAACGTACAGTAGCATCCTGTGATTTTGTTGTTCTGTAACACGGATAGCCTACACAGACCAAGTATTCTTATTTCTTCCTTCCTCTGTACGTGTGGGACAGCACTGACACATCCACAAACTCTGCAGATGTCTCAGCCTGGATACTGTCACATGCTGCCAAGGTTTAGACGCCTTACGAGGCGGCCTCCCACCAGGTGCTACAAGGAGTCACACAGATGATTTAGGCCACCCCTAACCTGACTCAAAAATTAAGAGCAGTCAGCAAAACTGTATTATCACCTAACCCCCCCCTGGCCTGGGGCTATTAGCCCAGGCAAGACAGTGTCCTCTGCTTAGTGTATGCACTTCCGCAGGCCTTGTAATGTGTTACTGCTGAGCTGTGCATGCGGTTGTGCTGCTGCCCTACGACCTTGGGTTTATTACTTAAGGCCACTGCATTATCATCCTTGAGGTGGAATCCAGGGCCCCTTTGGCCATGCAGTGTTTCAGGAATGTGAACCGCTTCTGGGCGAGTTTCCTTGGCATTGGGACACAGTTTCTTCATGCTGACTGCTGCGTAACTGCACATAACTGCGTAAGCATTCCTGACCTGTCTCTCCAGTGACATTACTGTAAAACTTCACACTGTTCAAACACATGGACAACAACAAAATCTACACAAGGAAGCTCCAGTAAACAATGAACCTTTAAGAACAAACAGGTTTTCTTTCCTTCTCCTCTCAGCACCCCCACCCACCCACCACAGATACCCCTTTGTGCAAGGTAACTGCACTACTGCAAAACCGACACACACATACATAGTGAGGTCTTTCCCCTTGATAGCAAAGCAGTTCGATATTCTTCAGTACCTGAATTCAAAAAAGCAACTGGAAACCCCCATGTGCCCAGCACCCACAGGTGGGGCGCTCCTCTAACACTTAGGAAGCCCACACGATAGTTCTTCACTGGCTTCCACTTCTTGGGGTACCAGGTGTTTTACTTCAACCTTCATATAAGATGGCAATTTCTGCTGCTTAAGTAAGTGTAAAAAATGATAAACTGAATCAAATGCACCAACCAAACATATTTTCTAAGTAAGAAAAGAAGGCTGGGGATATAGCTCAGTGTCATAAGTGCCTGCCTGTGCCTGGCAAGCGCGAGGTCCTAAGTTCAATTCCCAGTACCACAAAAAAAAAAAAAAATTTCCCTAAGTAAGAAAGCACTTTAGGCTCATCCCTGCAGCAGCTGGGCAGGGCTGACAGGGCAGTAACTAGTGCTGCCAGGTACTTCCGTTCCTTTTTTTTTTTTTTTTTTTTCGGGACCGGGGATCGAACTCAGGGCCTTAGTGCTTAGCGGGCAAGCACTTACACCACTGAGCTATACCTCCAGCCCCTGCCAGGTACTTCCAGGGCACTGTTTCCAACACAAATTTCTGACCAAGCCGACCCTTGGCAGATTATCTCCTCCATGTCTCAAATGGAAAGTTCATTTTGTATAAACTTGACTTGTCTCCCCAAATTGAAGAATAAATTTTGGAAGACACAAGGAGGAATTTAGGGTGTCTACTGGTAGATACTCAAGAGAAAGAACTCTAGTGTGCCTTCTTTGTTTTGGCCTTATATATGAGACTTGTTTATTTATTTGAGGGGGTACTGGGAATCGAACTCAGGACCTCACACTTGCCAGGCAAGTGCTGCACCATTCAGCTAAATCCCTGGCCTTGGACTTGTTTTAAACAGGTGACCTTGAACTATGTGGCCCAGGCTGGCCTCCAACTCATGGCAATCCTCCTGTTATAGCCTCCTGGGTACTGGGATTATAGTGCACACCACCAGGCCTGGTTTGGGTTTGGAGTTTAAAGGAAATTAATTATTTAGCTGGTTCACAGGAAACTGAGTTCAAAGGAAATTGGTCAATTCTGCATTCCTCACTTTTTCCAAGTCCAGTCAGGAAGTTAGGGAGATGTCAGCTAATTCGATAGATCTTCCTGGGAGGAAAGGTTATCTCTTTTCCTTTTTTTTTTTTTTTGAGAC
Organism: Dinomys branickii; assembly: GCA_004027595.1. Taxonomy (NCBI): domain Eukaryota; kingdom Metazoa; phylum Chordata; class Mammalia; order Rodentia; family Dinomyidae; genus Dinomys; species Dinomys branickii. The sequence continues at coordinate 75,081 of PVLD010006819.1, read as the reverse complement.
AGCTGTGTAGTTCAGGCTGGCCTTGAACCTTGAACCCACTATGTAGCTTAGGCTGGCCTCTAACTTGCGGCAACCCTGCATGCTGAGCTGGCACCTGTACACCACCACACCCTGGTGTCTCAGATGCCTTTGTACCCTAGCTCTTACCCTTTACTTCTGTTTACCTCTACATCTCTACATTGGCTCAGCTTTTTTTTTTTTTTTTCGAGACTGTGTTTCACTATGTAGTTCAGGCTGGCCTTGTAGCCCAGGTTGGCCTTGAACTCCTAGTGATCCTCCTGCCTCAGCCTCTCAGTTGAGATTATGGGCATGTACCACCATGCCCAGCTGGCTCAATTTCTTGCATCAGCTCTTAGCCCAGGTGGGTTTTCTTTTATCTGACTGCTTCATCTGGCTGTTCTGAATGTCTCCTCATCACATTTAAATCAGCCTCTACAAAATGACACATTAAAAAACAGCTATAAACTGAACCACTCTACTCAAAAAAGATTTCTGTAAACTGAACTAAGGTATGGGTAGGGATTAGGAAACTGTATCAAAAACTTTATATGGAACCCAGGGCCTCACACCTGCGAGGCTGCTGCTCTATCACTGAGCTACAGCCCCAACTCCAGCCCTTAATTTCAATTATTCTTCTATTTTATTTTTTTACGTACTGGGGATTGAACTTGGGCTTGCCAGGCAGGCACTTATGCCACTGAGCTAAACCCCAGCCCAATTTCAATTATTCTTGAAGGGATTTTTGATGTTGAATTTCCTGGCAAACCCAATGATCAGAAGGTACAGGGCTTGGTTGAAAGTTTAAATAAGGTAATAATTTGTACACATGTACACACAGTACCACAGACCACAGCAACAGTACTTGAGAAGGGTCAGAGCCTGTCACCTGACAGCTGGCCTTTCTGGCATAGGTCCAGACACCTCCCTGCCTCCTGGTTGTAAGCCAAGGATTTCTGTGAAGATGAGATCTATCCTCAGGCCAGGTAACAGAAGGGCTTTTCTACAGCCATTCTTTCCACCTGCCCTCTTTAAAAATATGAATACACTGGATATGAACTGTGCTTCCCTCAAATATAGTCAATTGACTTTATGTGGTGAACTACTCGTAACCAATTTATTTACACAACTACAGGATATCCCAATGTACGTAACTCATACTCTTGTAACTCAACATACATAAATCAAGCTTCTTCAGTTTTCTGCTACTAGAGCTAACAAAAATACCGTATTAATGAGCACTTTATGTGAAAGAAATTTTCTTTTTCTGAGATAGGCTGTTGCTATGTAGTTCAGGCTGGCCTCGAATTCATGTGATCCTCCTGCCTCAGCCTCCCGAATTCTGGGATTATAGGTGTGTACCACCATACCCAGCTAAAAGAAAGAAAAAATCTGGAGCCAGGGTTTTGCTATATAATCCAGGCAAGTCTTGAACTCACTATGGAGCCCATGCTGGCCTTAAACTGATGGCGATCCTCCTGCCTTAACCTCCCAAATGCTGGGATTACAGTTGTATGCCATAATGCCTGGCTCCCAGCTTTTATTGTTATTTTTGAATGCACTCTTTTTTTTGGTTGTTATTGCCAGGAATCAAACTCAGGGCCTTGCACTTGGCAGGCAGGAGCTGTGCTGCTGAGCTACATCCCCAGCCCTTAATGTATTCTTTTAAAATACTGTAAAACCAACAGGATCAAAATATTTAAAATGCCAAAAAGTACTGGAACAAAGTTGATTATTCTTGGTAGCTTCCCCAACTTAGTAGATAACCTATGAGAAATTAGGTAAAATATGGAAATTACTTTTCTTCCTCTTAAAAAGACAGAAAGAAACCCAACTAGCTTGAATAACAAGATCCATAGCAGCTTAACAGTTTTCACTTACTATTTCTCCTAGTAGGACCACATTTTCTCCTCTGACCACAAAAATCCCTCGAGGAATATCACCGTATTTTTTGCCCACATGAATACGTTCCACAGTCTGATGTAGCACTAAGTTAGCTATAAGTGCACAGGGAAGAAACAAAGATATTTAGTTCACATTATTGGAGAAAGGTCCGTAAGTTATTTAGGTACGGCATTTTGAGAAGACAAGACTTTGTTAAACAAAATTTCCAAACTTTTTAATTCTGGAAAAAACAAAAATTTCAAATAATCTTTTGTTTCACTGATTAAGATATACCATTTAGGACATTTTTTTTTTGAGACAGGGTTTCAATATTATGCAGTTCAGGCTGGCCTTGAACACATTTTGTAGCCTAGGCTGGCCTGGAACTTGGCAATCCTCTTGCCTCAAACTCCAAGTGCTGGGATTACAGGCATATGCCACCACCTACAGCTATCTTTTTTTTTTTTTCCATTTAGGAAAGCTTTAAAGAACTACAAACTGAGAGTACTTGGGATTATGTTGCATTAAGTCATGAATGATAGCACAAATAAATTCTGAAATACAAATTTCTTTATTAATTGCTAATATCAAGATGGCTACAAAAATATATGAACAGGAATTTAGAAAACCCGAGACCAAACAACCACCAAATTAAACTGTTTTTCTTTTTTCTTTTTTGAAGGAAATGACTTTTCTCTGTTTCATTGTATATGACTTTAACCTAGGGTTTTTTTTTTTTTTTTTTTTTTTTTTTTTTTTTTA
>PVLD010006819.1:0-72338 GCA_004027595.1 Dinomys branickii | reverse complement strand
ATCTTGTCTGATCTTGGAAGCTAAGCAGGGTCAGGTCTGGTTAGTACTTGGATGGGAGATATCCATGGATTATGATGTAGGAAAAACGTTCTTTTTCTACCTAGTCAGATAAACATACTTAGTAATCTGAAACTCAATATTCACTCCTTACACATCAAAGTACAGTATGAATTTAACATTTAGAACTCTACTCTGTTAGGAATAATTATTTTTCTTCTTTCAATTAATGTTACTTGTATTATTTGAAGTAAAGCAGAAACCTATATCATATCTTGTTTCTTTTTCTGAGAAGAGGTTTTGCTGTGTGGCCAGGGTGGGCTTAAATTCCTAAGCTCAAATGACCCTCCTACCTCAGCCTCCTGAGTAGCTGAGACTACAGGTGCATACCACCATGCTTAGTTATCTTCTATAATTCCTGTATTTCAATTACGTTGTTTTCTTTTTCCACGCTCAAAACTCGTGATCTTAACAAGTATCTAACAATGTAGATGTGAACTGAGACGTTCTTAAAATAAAAAGAAACATAGCTGTCTTAACTTTAGAAAAATTAAGAGACTGCACAACAAAACATATAACCTCCTGAGTTTGCTGTATCTCCATATGTAAAATATCAAGTTTAACATTAATAAAAAGCTTCAGAAATGGCCTTTCGCCCACTTTTCACTGACAGGGCGGGATTACCTCTAGTGCAGGAAGTGCTTTGAAGAGCAGGAGCACCCAGCCAATGTACAAATGAGCAGCCTTGGCAGCAGCCTGAGCTTATTCCTACCATTTGGCTCCCTCTAACGGGGGAAAGAAAAAGACAGTCCAAAACACTGGTGAAACCAGCTTAGAAATATGCGCCTATAGATATACAAGCTTCTGAATCACCCAATCATAATGTAGAAAATAATGATTTATTCACTCAACACAGTTCCATTATGCCAGACACATGTAAAAAATGTGCAGATAAATTGTAATATGAAATAACAAAAAAATGCTATGGCTCTCTTACTATGTAGAGATTTAAAGGAGAAGTCCATAGTTAATACATACCAAATTGATCAATGCTTCTTAAAAAGCCTATAAGTGTTCTTCCATCTCGAAGCAGGACCAAATGTTTCTCTGGGGAGAGGAAAAAAGACGTTTAAAATGAACACTGTCTGCTTCAGTGAGTTTATGAAGTAACAGTAACGTTAGTAGTTTAAGCTGACCACTTCCCCCTGTGAAATAGTTAAGGCGGAGCACACTGGGGAAGTGGAAGCAGTACTACGGCAGCGAGGCACCGCAGTAGAGTCCTGTGGTGAAAAGAATCATGCGTCAGGGTTAGAAAAGGCCAAGAAGCCCAGCCAACCCAACCTCACACTTGACACAAACCCTCTCAGTGCCACGCTGGTTTCTTTCTTTCTTTTTTTCCCCTAGTACCAGGGGATTGAACTCAGGACACATTGGTTTCTATATCTGCAAATGGAGAAATTTAGTCTAGATGATCTTTATGATCTTAATCCTTGAATTTGTTTTCTTTCAATTTAAAATACTTTCACTGAGTATTGTGATACACACTGTAATCCCAGCTACCAGGGAAGCTGAGGCAGGAAGATTGTAAGTTGGAGGTGGGTCTGGGCATTTTAGTGAAATCCTGTCTCAAAAACAAACTGACAGGGTTGAGGATATAGTCCAGCAGCACAAGCACCTGCCTGGCAAGCACAAGGTCCTGAGTTCGATTCCCAGTACCAAAAACAAAACAAAACAAAACAAATTGACAAACAAATACTCACTGCAGGTGCAGCTCAGTGGTAGAGCCCTTGCCTAGCCATCTGTCAAGGCCCAGAATTTAATCCCCAGCATCAGAGAGAAACAATGCCTCCAACATTTAAAATAAGAACACAATAATATGCTAGAGGAAAAACTCAATATTTACTGAGAATTATATTGTTATGGGATCTGAAAATTCATGAAATCAACCTTATGAATTTATATTCATTGTAGAGGAAGACAAAAAGAAAACTACCTAGGGCTGGGGATATAGCTCAGCGACCCAGCACCTGCCTATCAAGTGTGAAGTCCTGAGTTCGAATCCCAGTTCCAAAAAAAAAAAACTATTCTGATTAGTACAACAGAATAATAAAAAGGAGCATGACAGCATGATGAGATGAGCAGGGGTAGTTACAGAAGCCAGGGTAGCAAGGGCAATCCTCTCTGCACAGGTAACTAAGGTGGGATTAAATAACAAGAATAAGGCATTTATTGGAGAAGTCATAACTGTCAGTCATTAATTTATTTAATGTCATGCATAAAGTAGATATAGAAGAGAGGGGCAGTGATTTTTTTTTTCCCTGAAGAAATTTATTGTTTTCCTTGGGCTGTAATTAAGTGCCATAAGCAAATAAATCTCAATTATGTGAGACTTTAGGAAGAGAAACTGTATCCACCTGGAGTAGGTATTTGAGTTGGACCCTGAGAAGTAAAAAAAGAAAATAAAGCTTTGGCCATGAGAAAGGGAAGAAAAGGGAAATCTGTAAATTGGACAGAAGTAAAAAAACCCCAAAAAACCCTAACAAAAAACATCCAGGCATATAGCCAAATATGTGGCTGAAAGATGCTGGGATGGAGGGAAACAAGAAGTTAAGGTCAGAAAAGTACCAGAGGGAGCTGGCCATGGTAGTGAACATCTGTAATCCTAGCACTTGGGAGGCTGAGGCAAGATTGCAAGTTTGAGGTCAACCTGGGCTACGTAGGGAACACTACACAGCAGGAACTGTCACAAAACAAAACAATATAGTACTGGAGAAGGCTGAATTTGGCTTTGACTTCATAGGGAACAGGAAAACACTCAAGATTCACTAGCAGAAAAGCAAGAGCAGATATGAGGCTCAAGTCCACCTAGGAGAGCCCCTAGGGATTTAGGAAGGCAGCAGACTAAACATGCAACTCAGACCATCTGTTTTGGGAAGCAGTAAGAGTCATAAAATAAGAAAATCAGCAACCAATATTAAAGAAAGCAGCACGAAGAATCCTGTGGTGATACCAGCACAACGCTACAGAGCTGAAAACTCACTGATGAGGGGAATCTCAGACTGATGACCAAAGCAGCCTCAGTAGTGTGCTAACAGCAAAGATTAGATCACCAGGGCAACCAAAGGTGGGCTCTTTAAGGTGGTCCACAGATGTGGTCAGAGGGTAAGACTCAAGGTGGTAACATATAAGAGGGATGGCTGGGGGACAAGGGAGACAGAAGATACGGAAGAACAATGATACTAATGGAAGTGTAATACAAAAGGAGTGCTACTTCTTATTCAAATGAGGAGGGGGTGAAAATACAGAAAGATGGAAGTGGTAGGAGAAAGGATGTGTGTGCAGGGCTGGGGAGTGAAGGGTATATAATACAGCAAATGGTTTTAAACTTTTCTGTAAAGGAGGGGCCTGAAATCTACAAACAGGAACGGGTTAGAGGGCTTGAGAAGGTAGCAGGTGTGTTAGGGCACTGGTCCCCAACCTTGGCACCAGGGACTGATTTCCGGGAAGACAATATTCCTGGGGTCGGTGGACAACATGGGAATGGTTTTGGAATGACCCAAAAGATCACACAGCCCAAGTCCCTCCCACTTGCAGGTCACTGTAGGCTCAGGCTCCTATGAGAATCTAATGTCTCTACTGATCTGAGGAGAGGCAGAGCTCAGGCCCTAATTTGAGCAATGGACAGCAGCTGTAAATACACAGGAAGCTTTGGTCCTGCCGCTCACCTCCTGCTGTGCAGCTGGGTTTCTAACAAGCTACAGACCGGGCTGGGGGCTGGAGGCTTCAAATAACTCCGATCTAGGAGGGGAAAGGGTACCCTCAAACAAACAAAATTTCCTCATGACTTACAGATAGGCTTACAAAGTGGTTGTTATTATAGTATCTGGGCCAAATTACACTAATGATCTCAAGTAACCGCAAAATCAGAATGTGAACATACTCACTCTAACCTGCATAGTCACTGTAAGTAGCAACACGGGCGGGGGTCTTCCTAGTAAAATAATCTAACACAAAAAAGTTCGACGTGACATAGTCTTTCTAGGAAAGTACCATATCCGGTACACTACCATAACGTGAAAGTGCTAATGACCCTCACAGTAAAGGGCGCTTGCAAACAGTTACACGACAGAAAGCCCACATTCATTGCTAATTAACTCCAACTGCCGTCGTCTCAATGTTTTCGTAGGTTTTTTTTTTTTTGTAATGCATTGTTCCTGTGTGTACTGGTACTTCAAAATATTGTAGATGGGAGACAGTGGACGCGTGAGAGGTCTGCCGGGTCACCTTCGAGCTCGGGCCTCAGCTGCCACAAGCCTCGGCAGCAAGAATGAGTCCCACAGAGAGCGCGCTCAGCCCAGGACCGGCACGGCTCGCGAGGGGCGGAACAGCGGCGGGAAGCCGGAGGCTGTCAATGCGGACGCCCAGCTGAGCGCAGACCACAGCGCCCGCCGGGGCTCACTCGACAAGCTCCCTCAGCAGTGGCGCCTGCCCGAGAAGAGGCCGCCCCGGCTTCGCCGGGAGGAGACGAACTACTCACTGTCGATGTCCTCGATGAGGCTGGCGGTACCGGGCATATAATTCATTTTGAACTTAGATGAGGCTGCAATGGATAGCGAAGGTGGGTCAGCCCGTCTGACACCTCCTTCCTCCCACCGCAGTCGCCACCTTGGCGGGACCGGGACCAGAACCGCAAACCGGACCAGCACGCTTGCCCCGGCACGCCGCGGGCCCCGCCTGCCGGAAGCGCCTTCATATTCCCTCATCTACTTCCGGTTACCGCATGTCCGTCCCCCGGAAGAGGAGGGCCAGTCGTGCATCCGGGTACACAAAACTACCAACCGTGATAAACGGTGAAGAGGAATATAGATTGTATAAACGCTAGGAAAATGTGTGTTCCCGTTTAAGGAGCACTGTCTCCTTGCTCTCAGTGTCCTCCTCCAAAGCCTTAGAGGCTCGGGTCCGGGTCCCTCAACTCTCCCGGCTCGGTGGCAGGAGGGGCGGGGCCGGGCCTGGGATTGGCGGTTGTAGTCCAACCTCCTTCACTGCTGTCCAGTCCCACTGGCCTGGCAGCGCCTGCGCCGTGGGCGGGCCGTGGGGGTGGGGCGGGAAGCGCTTCTGGGCAGCGGAGCCCATGTCTGCCCTGAGGCGCTCCGGCTACGGCCCCAGTGACGGCCCGTCCTACGGCCGCTACTATGGGCCGGGAAGTGGGGAAGTGCCCGTGCACCTTCCTCCACCCATATATCCGCCTCTTCGCCCCGAACCTCCTCAGCCCCCCATTTCGTGGCGGGTGCGCGGGGGTGGCCCCGAGACCACCTGGCCCGAAGGCGGAGGAGGCGACGGCTACTACTCCTCTGGGGGCGCCTGGCCGGAGCCTAGTCGAGCTACCGGAAGCCACCAGGTGAGCTTTGCGCCGTTTGTCCTGGGGAACGTGATAGGGGGTCTTTGGAGATAGGAGGCGAGGACTGTTGGGGGTTTGTAGCTCCAGGGTTTGTCGAGCTTGGGTTTCCTAGTTGTCTTCCTTTTGCGTTTGGTGGGGTGTGTGTCTAAGAGGCGGATCGGGGGACACGCTTGTGTTCCTTTCTCCGGCGTTTTTTGCTCGGCACTGTGTGTGTGTGTGTGTGAGAGAGAGAGAGGGAGAGAGGGAGAGAGGGAGAGAGGGAGAGAGAGGAGAGAGAGATCTGTGCGGGGCGCTGTTGCTGGAATGACAGGGCTCTGCTCAAGCTGTGGCAACTTATCCTGCGTGGCCAGGGTGGCTGCCGCCCTAGTTGTCCATCGGTAACCCGTCCCAGGAGGAGGAAGCCTGAATGAGCAGAAGGTGTCAGGGCGTTTAGCCCTTTGCCCCTAAAGCTTTGCCGGGATTGACTCTTGCAATAGTCACTGTTCTAAAAGCATCTTTACGTGCATTGTTTCATTTAACAGTCACGGGTGCAAAGGTACATGTCATTACGGCACCTTATTTTCAAATAAAGAAGGCGGCACTGAGAGGTTAACCCACTTGCTCAATATATTTGGACCTGTAATAAGTTATTCTCTGTACACCAGCCAGAAGTATATTTCTATTTTGTTAATGCAGTATTCTTAGCAGGAAGCGATCTTTACAGCTTGGAAGCACATCTCTTTTTGTTCAGGAGATATAACTTCTTCGTTTGGTGAAAATATTTTTTTTTTAATTTTTTGTTTATTACAGTACCTTCTTAGGGTCTTTAAACCTCTAGGATATTGTGTGTCTTCAGAAGGCAGATGCAGCACATAATGTGACACAGAAAGTTTTTTTTTTTTAATCACCAAGTCTTATTTCTGAAACAGGCTGAGAATATTTTTTCTTTTTTTTTTTTTGGCGGTACTGGGGATCGAACTCAGGACCCTGTGCTTGCTAGGCAGGCGCTTATTCCACTGAGCTATATCCCCAGCCCCTGGTGAAAATATAATAATGAAATTCTCATACATTGCTGGTGGGATTGTAAAATAGTACCATGCTTTGAAAAATAGTTTGGCAGTTCTTCCAAATATAAGCATAGTATTTTATGTCCACTCCTGGGTGCATACCCAAGGTAATTCAAAACATGTCTTCATTAAAACTTTCACATGCAAGTTCAAAGCACCGTTGTTATTCATAATAGCCCAAAGTAGAAACAAACCAAATGCCCAGCAACTGACAAATGGATTAATAACAAAATGTGATATATTTATACAATAGAATATTGTTTGGCCACAGGTAGGTGTGAAGTACTGGTGCACACTACAACATTTATGTGAAATGGCAGAGGAGGCAAATTCACACATAGGAATGTTAGTGGTTGTTAGAGGTTGTGGGACTGGAGATGTTGAGCAACTTAAGAGTTGTAGCTTTTTTGTTTGTTTCTTATTTTTTGAGTTGAGGCCTTGCTGTGTAATTCAGGCTGGTTTTGCATTCAATGCACAGCCCACACTGCCTTTGAACTTGCAGCAGTCTTTCTGCCACAGGTTCCTGAGTGCTGGGATTATAGGCATGCGCCACTTTTTTTTTTTTTTTATGTGATGAAATGTTCTCAAATTAGTGGTGATAATTGCACAACTATAAGTATGTTAAACGTCACTGAATTATGAGTGGGTTCCACCCTTCCAATGGGTGGGTTTTATATGTTAACTATATCTCAAAAATTGTATGAGGAAAAAACGTGTACCAGTGAGAGGAAAGATCCATGTTTTCCATGCTTGGTGAATGAAATGGTTGGCCTCTTAAGTACCCAAGTTAAGGATCACTTAAAGAGAAATAGGAGAGGGCCTCTGAATTGCTGACTTACTTCTGTCAAACTTGCTGTGTTATCAAAACAAAAATGTGATTTCTGAGGTAGAGCTAAGAACAGGTTAAACAAGACTGGAGAAGTTAAGACTTCAGCCTTGTACAGGGAGCTGTGTGGAGCACTTGGAGATGAAACTGGACGTGTGTATTGGGCATTTGAAGAGTTTGTACTTTATTTTCGAGGTTGGTAATTTTAAAACTCTAAAAGTATGGGATGAGTCTCTTTTGTTTTGGAACCAGGAATTGAACTCAGCACCTCGCACTTGCCAGGCAGGCATTGTGCCACTGAGCTATATCGAGTCTCTCTTACAGAGCAGTCGGAAACCATTTCAAAAGGTGTGCATTGTCTTAACTTTATTGTTTTCAATATGTTTTATGATTTTGTATGTTAAATTGATCAAACTTAAAAAAATACAAAAAAATCTTAAAATCTTGCTGCTTAAAAAATGTACTTTATGAACCAGATGCTTCAGTGTCTCATGTGGGTCCATTAAAAATGCAGAACCTTTTCTCAGACTTCCTGCTACAGTGATTAATATGCACATTAATGTTTAAGAGGCACTGCAGTATAGAATTGGCTAAATTAATTGTCTTGGTTACTTTTCTCTCATTGCTGGGACAAAATATCGGATGCCCAAAATTAAGGAAGGAAAGGTTTATTTAGCTTACAGTTTGTAGTGGTTTCAGTCCATACTTGGCTGGCTCCAAGGCAGAGTGGCACATGGCAGAGGGCGAATGTCCTTAGCGGCCAACAACAGCAAAGGCAACAAGAGCAAAATGGAGGAGCAGCAGCTGGAAGTAGCCTCTTTCCCTCCCTTACATTGTATGCAAACTAGCCCCAGGACAGGTGTAGCACTCACATCCATAATTCCAACATTAGACCATGAATCAATCATAAACTCTAAAAGCCCATGCCAGGACTGCATGAGGCTGTGGGGGACATCCAGACAGGCAGGGGAAAATTGGAAATCTGCCATTTTCTCGATTGTTTTTTTAACTTTTTTTTTTTTTTTTGTCTTTTTGAGACGGTCTTGCTGTGCAGTTCAGGCTGGCCTTGAGCTCACTTTGTAGCCCAGGCTGGCCTTGAACTTGCGAGGATCCTCTGGTCTCAGTCTCCCGAGTGCTGGGGTTACAGGTGTGCGCCACCATGCCTGGCCTTGTTTTTTTTTAACTTTGAAAAGTAAAAGTTTTCTTACCCTGATACCTGTCTAGAAAGTATATGCAAACTGAGCATGGTGGTGCCCAGCACTTGGGAGGCTGAGGCAGGAGGATTACAGGCCAGCTTGGGCTACACAGTGAGACCCTGTCTCAAAAAACAAAACTGAACAAAACAACAAAAAGAAGGTATAGTGCAGGTACATTTACCCAGTAGTCTGGTCCCTGTCCCAGCAGCAGGTGTGTCCTATAGGAGATGGTTGGAAATGCCATGTTTCAGGTCCTGTGCCGGTAACAAGACTCCTAGGTGATTTGTCTATTTTCCCAGACAAGTCATCAAGAGAGCAGGCCAAGGCCTGAGTGGCAGTCGTTTACTGGCCTCATCTTGGAAGTGACACACCATCTCTTCTGTCATCTGTGATCTGTCTTAGAACAGTACGGTACTGTGTGGGAGTGGGAGGCAGGGAATATGGGAGTCATCTTGGAGGATGGCTCTCTCAGGAGGGGAGCTCAGTTGGACTTCCACAGGAATTCAGAGTAGAGGTAATAAACACGTGCATCTGAGCCATTTCTAAATGTACAGATTCTTTCCTAACATTTTATTATAAAAATTCCAAATGTACAAAAGAGTTGAATGAATTTTAAGTGAACACCTATATATTTACCACCTAGATTTTATAGTTCTCTACATTTGCTTTACCACATCTATCCATTTTGGTTCTTGGGTGCATAGATAGATTTGAAAGTTTTTTTTTTTTCTTTTAAAGACAAGGTCTGGCTGTGTAGTAGGCTGGTCTTGAACTCACTATGTAGCCCAGTTTGGCCTTGCCCTCATGGCAGTCATCCTGCCTCAGCCTCCCAAATGTTGGGCGTACAGGTATGCCCCACCACACCCATCTTATAAGATACTTTCAAAGATAAAATTTGGAGGATCTTTGGAAGTAAAGGATGTGGGGAAAGATGCTTCTGACATTTTAGTGCTTCACATAATAGGAATAAAAAGGGGGAACATTTTTGTGGGAAAATAATGGTTTAGCTTTGTACCAAAAGAAGTAACTACTAGTTAAGAGAAGAGCCTAAAAGCCCTGGTGAGGAACAGTGTGCTGCCTTTACTTCAATTCTGTAGGAAGCCAGTTAGGGTAGTTGCTGTGTGCAAGCTCTGGATGCAGTACATGGAACTGACTAGAGAGAAACTTGCAATTTTCTGATTTTTTTTTTTTTTTATTGTTGATTTTAGTCTTTGTGGCAGTGAGGAATTGGCTGAGGGAAGGGAAAATTAGGTGTGGGACTCAGAAGGGTTGGGGATGGAGAGAGTGACTGGGTCATCAGGTGTCACCGAGCCACCAAGTGGGCAGGGGGCGTCTAGGGTCAGAGAAAGGGAACTGGGAAAATAATGAGGCAGTGCTTGAAGAATTGTGGGAGTCAGGAAGGTTATACAGTCCAAATGAGATACAAACAGTTACTGTGGATATGATATGAGAACCAAAAAAAGCTGTTAGATTTGGCAATTTAAAAGATGTTGGTTTATTATTAAAATAGTGAATAGGACATTTGGAGAAGACTAGTGTAAACTGTATCCAGATGCATGTGTTGTGTGTGTACCCCACCACACTGAGCCTTCGCATTGAGCTACATCTGTAGCCTGTTCTGTTTTCTTAATTTTGAGACAAGGTCTTGGTAAATTGCCCAAAATACACTCAGATTTGTAATTCTTCTGCCTCAGCCTCCCAGAGTGCTGGGATTACAGGCATATGCCCCCTCCCTCCATGCCTGTCACATCCATACAGTTTTTAGTCAGTGAGAAAGTTGTTACTTGATTGAACTAGGATTTAAGGGAAGAGTTTTTGCGATTAGGTGGTGTGAATATATTTATAAGCAAAGGAGAATGAGCTAGTAGATTCAGAAAAAATACGTGAACAAGAGGATAAAATACGGCTTTGGGAGCTAAGTGTGGTGGTGCATGCTTGTAATCCCAAACACTTGGGGGGCTGAGAGGAGGATGCCTGCAAATTTGAGACCATCCTGGGCTACGTAATAAGACTCTGTCTCAAAAAAAAAAATATGGCTTGGGGAAAATGGATTAAGTGAGGAAACAGTAAATTATGTTTTTGTAAATGACATGGTTTTGTATGTAGAACAAAATCCTAAAATATGTATATATTTAGAAAAATCCATAAAAACTATTGGAATTAACCAGCAAGTTTGGAAAGGTTCAGGATACAGGGCCAATATACAATAATAATTTGTGTATGTACACATTGGCAAAGAAAACTCAAAACTGAAGTTGAGGGTACAGTATCCTTAATAGTTTCATGAAAAAATATATGGTAAAATACTCAGAAGTGAATTTAACAACAGAAATGTAGAGAGATTTTGGCTTGTGGCTATGCAAGTACCTGTGCCTGGACGGTAGCAGTACTTCTGTCTCTAGCAGCAGCAGTCTGTAGCTACTGATTTGAATATACCTGCTTTTCTTTGGTCTTCTAGGAACAGGAAAAACATCTGTCATCCTAGCCCAGTGATGGTGAACCTTTTAGAGACCAAGTGCCCAAGTGCAACCTCAAACCCACTTGTTAATCACAAATGCCAACACTGCAATTAAACCTGAACGCTGAGGGCCAGGGACATAGCTCAGTGGCGCAGTGCCTGCCTGGCAAGCACAAGATCCTGAGTTTGATTCCTGGTACCCAAAAAATAAAAAGTAAACCCGAACACTGAGAGTTTATTTTAGAAAAAACAACTCATTCATTTATAATATCTTTTATCTTAAAAGAAAAACACAATAACATGAGTGCCATACGTTCACTACCACCATAGCCTGTAATGGAAAAGAATTTGCTTTGCTGACGGAGGAATATGCTGTTATTCGGGAACCAGTACTGAGCTTTGCCAGCATAAGTGATACCTCAGATGCGTTGGTTGAGCTTGATGGTGCATGCCTGTAGGCCTAGCATGAGGGAGGCTGAGGCAGCCTGGGCTTTGTGGTGAGTTCAAGGCTGGCCTAGATGGTACAATGATGTGGGGTGGCTGGGAAAGAAAGCTCTTAAACTAGTGATCCTTGGTATGTCTTAAGGCAGTTACTCAAAGTGCCCAGAGGTCTTTGGGTAATTGAGCAGTTCACTGGAAATACCAGCTGTGCTTTTGCTGCCTGTCAAGAGGTCATTCCCACCTTGCAGTCTCAGTGTCTGAGTCTCTGATTTGCTCTGTGACTCTTGCTTCCACCCAGACCATGTTATAAAGGAAGAGGAAGTGGATATGAGTGAGAATGGCATGGAGATATATATGGCAAGGGCTCTTGGCCGCTGCAAGCTCCAGCATGACCTTGGGAAGGGTGACAAAGGAGACAGGGATATCTGCTCAAGTCAGACATCTGATAACAGTTTAGACTGCTTGTATTTCAAAATAACTAGAGGAGTACAAAGTTCCAACACATAGAAGTGATAAATTACCCTGATCAGATCATTATACATTGTGGCATGTTCCAAATTATAATGTGCCTCATAAATATGTACAAATACTATGTGTCAGTTAAAAAGAGACTTCCCACCATGTACAGAAATAATGTGGAGTTTGTGCATAAAGCTACTTTACCCTTTAGTTTGAATACATTTACTGGCCAAACTGGCAGACACTGAGTACAGGCTTACTGTTGGCACCAGCAAAAATACTCAACTTAGTTCCCTCACTGCTGTGTGTTGTTATTGTTTTTGGTGTCAGGAATTGAACTCAGGGTCTTGCACTTGCCAGGCAGGCGCTGTGCTGCTGAACTATATCCATGGCCCTCTTTTTTAAAAATTTTATTTTCTTAATGGTGTCCTTTGACATACAAGTTTTTTTGTTTGTTTTGTTTTTTGAGATAGGATCTTGGTTTGTGGTGCAGGTTAGCCTTGAACTCACTCTGTAGTCCAGGCTGGCATCAGATTCACAGCAATGATTGTGCCTCAGTGTCCCAGGTACAATTTTTAACTTTGATGAAATCCACTTTATCTACTGCAACCTCAAACCCACTTACTAATCACAAATGCCAACACTGCAGTTAAACCTGAACACTGAGGGCCAGGGACATAGCTCAGTGGCTATGGTATCACATGCAAGAAACTATTCCCAAATCCAAAGTAGTGAGCATTTCACCTTATGTTTTTCTCTACAAGTTTTACAGTTTTATAGTTTTAGCTTTTACATTTGAGTCTGATCCATTTTGAGTTCATTTTTGTATGGTGTGAGATAAAAGCCTGACTTTATTCTTTTGCTCATGGCTATCCAGGTGTAATGGCAACCTGTTTTCTTAAGATCGTTCCTACTCCCCATTGAAAGTTCTTGGCATGCCAGGAATGGTGGCACATAGCTATAATCCTAGCACTTGGGAGACTGAGGCAGGAGGATTACCACAAACTCAAAGCCAGCCTGGGCTACAGTAGCAAGTTCAAGACCATGTTGTACTACATAGCAAGACCATATCTCAAAAAAAACAAAAAACGCTGATAGGATGTTTTTATGGGGGGTACTGGGAATGGACTCAGGACTGAGCTATATCCTCGCCTCAGCTGATACGATTTTGACTGTGGTAGATCTACAAATAATTTGGAGATTGCTATGTTAAATCTTCTAACCCATGAACCTGAGATGTTTTTCCACCTACTTAGGTTTTTTATTTCTTTCAACATTTTATAGTATGCAGACTATAAATTTTACTTTAGGGGACTTCCAGGAAGATGGTGACCACCGGGTAAGCAGCAGAGAAAGATCCTCCTGGAGGATCACCACCCAGATAGTGAAATATAGCAACATGAGAAAGACAAGAAGGAGAGAATCGGGTCCCCTGGTCCCAGGAGGGATTTGAAATGAGAATTGAAGCCTTCAGAAAGAGCAAACAAGTTTTCTCCTGGAGGAAAAGCTCGGACAACTGCCATGGTGGAGTTAGAGGAAGAGGAGAAGGAGAAAGCGGGAGTCAGCACTCCACACACACCCTCAGCTCACTCCCTCATTCCTGCACTCACAGCTTCAGCTTCAGAAGCCTGTGCTCGTGGGAGCCTCCTGACTTGGCCTGAGGAGAGTGAAATTCCGAGAGCTGGGCCAAAACTAAAGCGAAGAGAACGCAGCCTGGAAAGGAAGTGGCAGCAGTTGGGAGGTGCTGTTGAACCCAGTTCACTGATGAAAAGGAACAACAACCACTAGAGTGGTGTGCCCACTTTGCAGCTGCCTGCTCTGGTCAGTGCCTTGAGGCAGGGTGGAGACAACAGCTAGTGCATGGCCCGCCACACCCAGCTCAGTGCCTGCCCCAAGGATGTAGCCTGCTATCTCTCTCCTGTGAGAGCAACTACCGGCAGAGAGCACCAGAGAGCAGCAGCAACGACCCAGCACAACGACCCTTGGGCCATAGTAATTCCTGGGGATGCAGCCAATGAACAAACAGGAACTGGAGCACACCAGCAAGAGTGAGGTGCAGCTCGAGGTGGGACAGATGGTCCCACACCTTTCTCACTCCAACACCAAGCAGGAAGCAGGAGCTGAGTTACCAGGCTTCAGCTCCCACCCCGAACTCCCTCTGTGAGAACCTTCAGCCTTGGCACGTGCCCCCCCCTCCCTCCCACGTCCAACACGTGTTCCCGACAGCAACAGGATAAGTCCACGGCTTAAAGACCCACTCTAAACTACTAATAAGAGCACCAAGAGGGACTTAATACTGCTTACATATATAAACCTTGTATGAACCCATAGAGACAAATTATATGAAAAGCAGCAGTCCTGGAGTCTGAGAGATGACAACACACTCTACACGGAAGACCCGAGAAACTCCTCCAATTGTCTCCTAGAACTAATAACTAAACTTAATACACACCTGGACTACCTCAGTGAGCACAGGTGGGGGAGACCTCATGCCACTTGTGCCCCGTATCATAAGTGTGCCCAGTGCCCAGCTGTGTAAGGGGTGGGGAGTGGCAGCACTGGAGACTGAGAGGTGGGAAGAGGCAAAAACGTGGGAGGAGGCAAAGCCCTGGAAGTAGGGTGCAGACCTGGTCCTCTAGCTGGGTGGGGATGGCCGCCAAAGAGTCACAGTTAGCCTGCAGGGAGACACTGTTGGCCTATGAGGGGACCCCAGGGGTCTTGATAGGGAGATCAGCACCCTGAGGGGGGACGGGGGCTCCCTGCAGGCTACATGAAAACCCTGAGGACCTGGACTGGGCCCCAGGGGGTGTGGCGACACGGCAGAGCCTGGCAATCTGAGGGGTTGCCCCCACGGACTCGACTGGGACCCCAGAAGTGTCTTGTTCGGGCGGAGCCTGGCGGTCTGAGGGGGAGACCCTGCAGACTTGACTGGGGCCCCAGGAGCCCCTCATGGAGTGGAGCCCAAAAGTCCGAGGGGGAGACCCCATGGACTTGACTGGGCCTCTGGAAGTGCCTTATTGGGGTGGAGCCCAGTGGTTCGCTGGGGCAACCCCAGGGACTTGACCAGGCCTCTGGGAGTGCCTTGGTGGGGTGGAGTCCAGTGGTCCACAGGGGTGACCCTGGGGACTAGACCAGGCCCCTGGAAGCGCCTCGTCGGGGCAGAGCCCAGCGATCCGCAGGGGCGACCCGACAAACTCGACTCAACCCTGGAGGGCCTTGAGGACTTGTCAATGGGGTGCTGACCATAGTGTACCTAGTTCCCTGCTTATGTACCATCTTCGAGGATGGGTGCTCTTCCACCTAGTACCATAATAATTTGTGTGCACCCATGTTTGTTACAGCATAATTTGAAGCAGCTATCTGTCTTCCCAGTGTGAGAGCCCGAGGGAGCAAATAGACCAAAAAGTACAGTTATTATCAGAGAGAAGATGACAGATTGGGTGGGAGAACAATGGAGATGTGAGTGGAAAAAATTATTTGATTAATCGAATGAGCTATTATTTGTATAACTGAGTAACAAATGTGAAGATAACATTATGTAACACAGTATCCATTGTTAATTCCCTACTATCTTCCCTATAATTTTGTATTTCCTTTGTTGTTTTTGTGTTATTCTGGTTTATATGTCTCCATCCTTTCGTCTTTTTTTTGTTGTTGTTGTTCTTTTTTTTTGGTGGTACTGGGGATTGAACTCAGGACCCTGAGCCTGCTAGGCAGGCGCTTATTCCACTGAGCTCTATCCCCAGCCCCCATCCTTTTGTCTTTAAAATAAAAACATAAATAAAAATATTATCACAACTTAAATTTTACTTTAAAAAAACCTTCATTTTAATGTAAGGTATACTAACATAAATGCAGCATAATTGCTATAAACTGCTAATTCTGTACAAAATCTTCAATACTTTTAGCACTTCTAGATTTAGAGTCAATCCTAATCTGACATGTTCTCCTTGCATTAAACAAGTACGTTTTGTACAATTTCTGGTTCCCAGTGTCATGATTTAAAAGCTAGTGCTACATTCTACATAAAATTACTTTTTTTTGCCAGGTGTATTGGTACACATCTGTAATTCCAGCACTTGGGAAGCTGAGGCAGGTGGATCACCATGCATTTTAGGCCAGCATAGACTACATAGTGAGTTCAAAGCTAGCCTGAATTACACAGAGAGATCCTGTCTTAAAAATAAATAAATAAATTTTAAAAATTAATTTTCGGGGTACTATCTATATCACACTTAAGAATCTGCGGATAACCGCTACTTCAATAAAAAAAATCAGTCGTAAAAGAACTTATTCCATCAGAAATCCATCATTCAAAGTAGATACAGAGGCTAGGCATGGTGGCACATGCCTGTAATCCTAGCACTTGGGAGGCTGAGGCAGGAGGTTCACTGTGAGTGCGCAGCCAACCTGGGCTACATAGTGGGTTCAAGGCTAGCCTGAATCTCATAGTGAAACCCTGTCTCAAAAAAGAAAAGACAAAATTATGAAAGTAGTAGAGTGAAAGTAGTATAGTAGAATGAACATCTGAATAGACATTTCAATATGCAAATGCTAGTAAGCACATGAAAAGATCTTCAAAGACATTATTCATCAGGGAATTACAAATCAAAACCATGATGAGATATCACTGGAATGGCTATTTAAAAAAAATAGCCTTGATGGCGCACTCCTGTAATTCCAGCACTCTGAAAGACTGAGGCAGGAGGATTGCCAGTTCAAGCCCAGCCTGGGCAATTTAGTGAGACCTTTGTCTTAAAAAATAATAAAGGGGCTGGAGATGTAGTTTGGTGTGAAGGTCCTGGGTTCAGTCCCTAGTACCATACACACGAAACCAAACAAAACCCAAGTACTGATGAGGATGTTGACAAATGGAACCTTTCTTTAATTTGTGTTTTGATTTGTTTGTTTGTTTTGAGACAGGGTCTTACTGTGTAGCACAGGCTGGCCATGAACGTGTATCAGTCCTCCTGCTTTAGCCTCCTGACACCTGTGATTACAGATATGCACCATAATACCCAGCATGACAAGGTGGAACCTTTATACATTGTTGATAGGAATGTACAAGATCCAAAAGTTTTATAATTTTCCCAAATTCTTTAACATGTTTTGCCATATGACCCAGCTGTTCCACTTCTAGATATATACCTAAAAGGACCAAAAACTTATTCATGTATATTTTTAGCAGCAGTCTAAGCATCTGTTAACTGATGATTGGAGGGAAGGGAAGTGTAGGTCAATGGTAGAAAGTTTGCTTTGCATGTTGAAGGTCTTGGTTTTAGTCTGCAAAATCAAAAGTAAATAACTGATTGAATAGCTACAGTATGGGATTTGCACACCATGGAATAGTATTTGACCACACACAAACAAATGAAATGTATACTGATACATGTAATAACACAGTTGAAACTTAGCAATGTTGTGGTGAATGAAAGAAGCCAGTAACAAGATAACAATGTTCCCATTTGTATGAAATTTCTAGAACAGGCAAATCTGTGGAGTCAGAAAGACTAGTAGTGTAGGACTGAGGGAGAGGGAGGTAGGTGGGCATAGCTAAAGAAACAGCACTTCTTGAGGTGTTGAAAGTTCTGAAGTTCATTGTAGAGATGATTACATGTATCTGTGCTAACAGTAAAAACCACTGACCTGTCTGTACACTTAGTTCCCAGTGCTGGGGGTCAAACCCAGGACCTTTTGCATGGACTTGTACACTTTTAATGAGCAAATTGTGTGTAATGAGTTAGAAAGCTCCTCCTACCCATGCTGAAGATGAAACTCAGGGCCTTGCACATAGCAAGTACACGCCTACCACTGTGCTCTACTGGCCAGTGAGTCTTTTTTTTTTTTTTTTTTTTTTTGGTCTCTATGAGAGAGTCTCGCTATACAGTTCAGGCTGGCCTGTGCTCACTTTGTAGCCCAGGCTGGTCTCAAACTCACAGTGATCTTCCTACCTCAGCCTTCCAAGTGCTGGGATTACAGTCATGCACTACCACGCCCGGCTGGCCAGTAAGTCTTTTGAAGAAGAGGAAAATGCTAATATTCTAACAATTCAGTAATGGATTTAGTTTTTGCTTTGGGCAGTTTTCCTTGTTCTGAAGAGTGTATTCTTTGGAGAATGTGCAGCCAAAGTAATGTGATTTAAGTCCCTGGAAATACTTTTTTTCTTTATAGTTATGTTAGCAACTTGATATTTAGTTGTTGCATTAATTGACTTTTCATATAGTTGGAAAACAAAACAAGAGGCCAGGTGTGGTGCATCTGAGTAATATCAGCACATGGGAGGCTGAGGTACGAGTAGCTCCGCAAGTTCCAGGGTTTCAGTAGCTGCAGTAGTTACCACTTGTTTTTTGGGTATGCTTCACAAGTGCCCTGCAGAGGTTCTCCAGGCCCAGGATTGAACTGCAGTCTACTCAGATGTGTCCTCATCCTCCTTGGGGTTTGAGCCACAGTCATAGCTCCTTTGGAATATGCCAGAGACAGAGGCTTCGGGAAGCTGCAAAGTTTTCAGTGCTTCTGAGTTATTTGTTTGGACTAACACACCATTACACTGACCCACATGTATATGTTTTGCAAAAATGTGTGAGTTTTTTTTATGTATTTATGTATGTATGTATTTATTTTTGGTCTTTTTGAGCCCAGGTTTCACCATGCAGTTCAGGCTGGTCTTGAACTCACTTTGGAGCCCAGACGTCCTATTAACTTGCAGTAATCCTCCTGCTTCAGTCACCTGAGTGCTGAGATTACAGGTGTGCAGCACCACACCCAACTCTTGAAGCTGTTCTTAAAAATACATATTTATACTGATAACTCCATCTAGTTTTTCTTCATCTTTGCTTATTGCATGTTTCATATTTCTTTGGCCACATGGAAATACAGTGGTGCCTTGGTTCATGAACTTAATTTGTTCTATGATTTTGGAAAAGATGCCCACATTTGTGTTTGTATGGGAAAAATGGCTGTGGTTGTGTTTCACAAGGATGCAGATTGCAAACAAAAACAAAATTTTGCCAAATGCTTTTGTTTGTGAACCAGATTGTTTGCAAATAAAAGTATTTGTGAACTGAGGCACCTCTACTGGCTTCCAGTAGCATTATTATTATTTTTTTAAGGCATTCAGGAGTGGACTCAGGCCCTTTGCACTGAGCTACACCTTCAACTCTTTTTTTTTTTTCATTTTGAGACTGGGCCTTGCTAGATTGCTAAGTTGGCTTGAATTTGTGATCCTCCTTGCTCAGCCTTCTGGAGTTCTAGAATTATAGGCATGAACCACGATGCCTGGATACATTGTAATATTTATTTATTTGATATACCTACACACAAAATAGCTTAAAAATTAAAATACTAATATTTACTAATAACACCCCTAATTTATGGTTTTTAAATATTTATTTATTTATTTTAGGTTTAAGGTCTTATAGTATTGTCCAGGTTGGTATTGAACTCCTGGGCTCCAACAGGCCTCCTGTCTCAGCATCCCAAGTGGTTGTGCTCTACAATTTCTTTGTATATCCGTTGACTTTAGAATATGTACTGCTGAGGGCTGGATGTGGTGATAACAGCTGTAATATGAGCACCCTGGCAGGTTGAGGCAGGAGGCTCATGAGTTCAAGTCCAGCTTGGGCAATTTAGCAGTACAGTGATCACTCTTCTATCACAGGAGTTACATTCCAGAGACCCCCGTGGTAGGTGAAAATCCACGAAGTAGCGGCATTATGTTTACTACTCATATATATTTTAAGGCTTTATAAACCCTTCCCATACTCCTATAAACCTTTCCCACTCTGTTATTAACCTTTCCCGCTCTTATAAACACTTCATATGCTCTTAAACACTTTCTATACTCTTAAACCTAAATTTTAACAACATGTAAAATTCTACATGGGTACTTGATGTGAAGTGGACAAAGAGTGATGCTGAATGTGTAGGTACAGTGCAGGACAGCAGACAGACCAATGCTGCAGTCACTGAGCTAATCAGTGCCCAGGACACAGAGCGTGGTGCTGTGGTTGGTCGCCTTCCATTCCATCAGCCAGTGGTGTGCTGTGTTAAATTTCACATTGGCAAACGCGGAAGCGGTAGTGGCATACTGCATTTCCATTATGTACAGTATGGTATTCGTCCGCTGATGAAATACATACTGTATTTTATTTTGATTTAATATTCTTTTAATATGTTTGAATTAACATTTTTATATTGTTTTAAATTTTTTAGGCAAAAATAATTAAAATCATAACTGTTATATTAAATACCTATATACCGCAAAATCCCATGATACAGCAAAAACTCCACGGTACAGAATTAAATTATTTTTTTAAAAAATCCCATGCTACAGGGAAGCTGCAATAAGTAAACCACAATATAGTGAGGGGCGACTACACCCTGTCTCAAAAAGTAAATGTGTTGGAGATGTAGGTCAGTACAAAAGTTCTGGGTTTAATCCCCAGTATGGCCAAAGTGCTGAGGATGCTTATTGAGAGGACTTCAAAGCCAGGTGCAGGGGCATGTGCTAGTAATTCCAGGTTCTCAGGAGGTTGAGGCAGAAGTAAGGATTATGAGTTCAAGGGTGGAAGCCAGGTGTGGTGGCACATGCTTGTAATCCCAGCGCATGGCAGGCTGAGGTAGGAGGATCCCTCAAAGTTTGAGGCCAGCCTGGGGTAGATAATGAGTTCAAAGCCAGCCTGGGTTGCATAGCAAGCCCCTGTCTCCAAAAAAAAAAAAGCAAAGGTAGTATGGGCAATGTGGCAAGATGTTATGTTAGAGAAAGAAACTATTCAATAGTTACTTGAATTATTTTTTGTATGTGGTTATTGATTTGGTAGTCTTTTTAGATGATTAAGCATGATTTGAGTTCATACTGATATTTCCAATTCAAATTAAGGACTATAAAGGTGTTAGTTATTGTTGTTGCTGTTGTTGTGAAACTGGTGCTTGAACTCAGAGCCTTCACACTGAGACAGGGTCTTGCTATGTTGCCCAGTCTGGCCTCAAACTCATGATCCTCCTGCCTCTGCCTTCTGAGTAGCTCTGTACTACCACAGCTAACAGGCTAAAATCCAAGGTGTGTGTTTTTGTTTGTGATCTGTAGAGTATATCCCACAAATAACGTTAGCCAAATTGCTGTGCTTTAAATTCACTTAAAATACTTTCTCTTTGTGAGCTTGTTCACCAACTCAAAACACAGTAGTTTTTGTTTTTGTTTTCTACTGGGGATATAGCTCACCAGCACATTGCCTGCCTGGCAAGTGCAAAGTTCAATTCCTGGCACACACAAAAAAAATAAGATTGTTTTTGCTTTCCTTTTAGGTATTTAAAAAGATTTTGTTATCTTTCATAATTTTGTGAAATACTTACAATTTTTCTAAAGTTAAATATGTAAAACAGGATGTGTTGTACAGTCTGCCTTTCATACTGTTTTTTACCTTTTATTACAGAAACTGTCTTAGTTACTTTTCTTATTGCTGAGATAAAACACATAGTACCCAGGAGGAAAGGTTTATTTCAGCTTACAGGTTGTGGAGGTTTCAGTCCTCTGTAGGCTGGCTCCAAGGCGGGGTGGCATGGCAAAGGGGCATTGCAGCGGAGAAGCAGTCCATGGCCTGGCAGGCAGGAGGGAGCAAGCCTCAGCAGCAGCTTGGCTTCCTTCTCCCTGTATACTCCATCCAGACTGTGCACCTGTGGATTGATGCCATCCATACCCCGGGTGGGGCTTCCACCTTCCATACCCAGAACTGTGCTAATTCCAATCAGCAGACTTAATTCAGTACTACACTCCCTTAATCCCAGTATCACATGCCCTAGATTGAGCCAGCTCTCAAAATCCCTATATATGAGAGCATGAACTTTGGGAGTACATCTAGATATAAGCTGGAACAAAAACTTTCAAACATTTATAAAAGTGCAGAAACCAGTATTTTAAAACTCTCAGCCATCACTCAGTTTCAGTGATTATCAAGTTATTGTTTATATACCCACAGAATCATTTGTTACATGGTTAATGTTTTAAAATACCTTTCAATACTGTATTTGTTTAGTTTCAAGGTAGCTGTATTGTTGTTGCTGTTGTGATACTAGAAGAAACAGATGATAAATGAAAGCGTAGATATAACTGAAGGAGAAAAGTTGTTAAGAAGAGAATATGTGATCCAGAGAAATGGAGGGGTTGGGCTTTAATAGGAGCAGGGTAGTTTATACTTTCTGTCAAAACAAGAACAGACATGGGCAAATTGGTAGATTTAGTACCTATAAAGATGGAATTTGTTTTTCTTTTTTTTAGTGAAGTATGAGATGCTTAAGTTTAAGAAAATGAAGGGTGGCCCGGCATGGTGGCGCACGCCTGTAATCCCATCACTTGGGAGCCTGAGACAGAAGGATTGCTGTGAGTTCGAGGCCAGCCTGGGCTACAAAGTGAGCTTGAGGCCAGCATGAACTGCAAAGTGAGAGCCTGTCCCCAAAAGACGAAAAATATTTTAAAAAGAAGGTGGAATAAGAAGGTCGTGGAGATTTGAGGGAACAAGCAAAGTGAAAGGAGCTGAGCTTGGTGGCGCACATCTGTAATCCCAGCACTAGGGGGGCTGAGGCAGGAGGGTCTCTGTGAGTTTGAGGCCAGCCTGCACTACATAGTGAGACTCTTATTATTTAAAAAAAATAATGTGAGACTTCTGGGAATTAGCAGGAAAGGACAAGAAACTAGGATTCCTTGTCTGAGGATGTAGCTGTTGGTTCACCACATTGGAAATGAATCAGCTTCAAGCCTTGTCTTTTTATCTCTACTCATGATTCACATTTTTGGTAGAGAAAAATCAGTCCAGAGCTCACCTCAGAACCAGGGAGGAGAGAGAAAGCATTAATTAGGGGAATTTGCCTGATTGAAAAGTTTGGCAGTAGCTAAGATCTGAGGTTTGCCTGTAACATTAAGAAAACCCTGCAGTTCTCTAATTTCTGTGTTCTATGAAGGAAACTATACTTAGCTAGCTTGTGTGATGGCATATAGAGTCAGGACATGCTTTGAAAAGGAAGCATTATCAAAGCAGAAGTAGTACGGGGAAGAGAAAATGGTAATAATCTCAGTGTGAAACCATATTTGAAGTTTAGGGAAAAAACTCAAAGATCTTGTTCAAAGTTAGAACTATACTTAAACTGTAAAGTTCTGAGCAAAATAACTCACCTGATCTGCCAAGAAATGTTTGCGTGGAGCAGGCACCATCCCTACAGGTCCTGTAGTTCTGCCATTTTGCTGTTGCCCACCCGTTCCATGCTGCACCTGCGAACACTCTGGGGCCTCCTGACAGCTAAGAATGGAGCAGCAGGTGGGGAGTTGGACATTGAGTTTACTTCTGAGCAGATTCCTGCCCTATTGCATGATAAACAGAAGTCAGGACCACCGAGGAGCCTGCATAGCTGTGGGATTTGACCTCTCAACATAGTATGAAACTTAACCTTACACCAAATCACAACCTCAGAAGTGATTTCCTTGTGGAGAAGATCCTTACGCTGAGGGAAGCTGTTGGAGAATGCCTAAACTGTAACCTCACTGGTGATCTTCTTGGATGTCAAAGGCCATGCGTAGAACTTACTATGTAGCCCAGGCTGACTGATGCCCCCAAAAATGTACATGGAATTTCCACGAGTATACAATAATAGTATGATCTGCTCATTCTTGCCAGAAGTTATCTATAGGATGAGACAAATAGTTCATGATGTAGTAACAGCTCTAACTCACAGGTCTTAGAGCCTGAGGCATACAGGAGATAGGAAATGCTCGCTAGGGTGCTTTCTGGAAGCAGTCTATGTTTGTGGTAATGGACATTTTGCTCAACTGGGGCATGCATAGTATCTGTGATACCTGCATAGAATTTCAGCCTTCCTCAGATAAAAGGAATTTGTAACCCTGGACTGAAGAAGTGGTCAGCTGAACAAACCCATGTTATTGTTTGGACTGTTAGTACCTTTGATGAAAGTCTCGGTGAGTCTCACCTTGGATCCAGCTGTATCACTGACCGAAGGCTGGAGGGCTGTGCACCTCATTTTTGGACTTGCATCCCAGGGAAGAAACACAGGTTCAGAAACTGCCAGTTAGCCTCGTGCAGGGACATCAAAATATTCCTGGTGCTAACCCAAACCCTGGGGATTCAGTGGCTCACTCAAGTAAGTAATTGTAATTGCATTTTATTGTTGTTATTTTTATTTTTTGAGACAGGGTCTTACTATGTAGTTCAGGTTGACCTGTACTTACTATGTAGCCCAGGCAGGTTTCGAACTTGTGGCCATCCTCTTGCCTCAGCCTCCCAAGTGCTGGAATTATGGGTGTGACCACCCATCCTATCTTAGTAATTGCATTTGTAGCTGAATAAACCAAAAGCCAGTGTTGCTGCCAGACTCTACGGAATGCATGAATTGATCACTGTCGCTCTTAAAAGTCTGGTTCTGAAAAAAGGTGCAACAGCTCCTACCCACCCAGCCAAGGCCACACTGAGACCCAGTGAGGATAAGAACAGAGCATATTGTGCAGTGAGGGGACACAGATGAAGGGCATGGGACTTGCATAATCACTCAGAATTGGCTTTTTTTTTGTTAGATAGGGCTCACTGTGTAGTTTAGACTGCTCTTGAACTCACTTGCTCACTTGTAGCCCAGCCTGTCCTTGAACTTGAAGCTGTCCTCCTGCCTCAGCCTCCTGAGTGCTGGGATTACAAAGGTGCACCACCACATGTGGCAACATTTTAAAATATGCTATGCTGAAATAGTGTATTTATTTTAAATATTTCTATTCAGCTCTCTTAACAATGTACTATAGGTGTCAAACTGAGGCCATATTAATAAAATCATTAAAAGGAAAAGTATATATACACTATGAAATGAGACAAAAGATGCTTTGAAAAGTTTTGAGAGCTGGTGTAATCTCTTAGCAAAATTTACTAGCTTCTTATTATAAATCATTATTAACATTTTGAGTTGGAAAGAAAGGCTGGAGAAATTACTGCCGTAGCTAGATTAGAATGGTAATTGTTCTGTATCTGTTCCTGACTCAGAAGTTACAGTTGGCAGCAGAAAGTTTAGCCATAGCAGAAATTGAGGAATATGGAAAACAAAAAAGAAAAAACCAAACCTGGAGTATGGCCAGGAATGTGTTAAACATATATGCTTGAAATAAGCAATATAGTTCAGTAGTGGTATTTTCAAACTCCAAAGTTGTTATCACTGTCCTAAACAGGAGTAAAGAACTGTTTTGTTGCACTACTTAAATTAACAACAGGTTGAATATCTCATGTCTAAAATGCTTGGATCCATAAGTATTTTTTTTGTCTTGAAATATTTATGTATATATAGTGAGATATATGGGACTTGGAACCCAAGACTAAACACACATTATTTATGTTTCATGTATGCCTTGATACACAGCTTGAACATAATTTTATACACTATTTTCAGCCCACTGTGTGTGTGTGTGTGTGTGTGTGTGTGTGGTGCTGGGTTCAAACATTAGGCCTTGCATATGGTAGGCAAGCACAAGTCCCAACCCTACATGTGCCTGGGTGTTGACTGCAACTGAGCACATGAGGTTGGGTGTGGATTTCTCCACTTGTGAGGTCATGCTAGCACTCAACAAATTTTGGTATTTGGAACATTGTGGATTTCAAATTTCCAAATTAGGGGTACTCAACCTGTCATGATGATGGGTAGGGACTGGAGAGAAAGAAAGGAAATTAATGTCTTTTTTAAGATCTTGAACTTGAGCTTTTTTTTTTTGGTACCAGGAATCCATCTCAGGACCTTGTGTTGGCCAGGCACATGCTGTGCCACTGAGCTAGCTTCCCAGGCCTTGTTAATTGTCTTGACAGAATGCCTTTATATATGGTGTGGTGGAATCGACATAAGGCATAAGAACAAGCCTTTACCAGTCAGTAATTGTTCTAAGGCATGTGATTCACCACCTAACATATCTGTATCAGTTTTTGGTGTTTTTTTTTTCAGACAGGCTCTTACTGTGCAGTTGAAGCTTGCCTTGAACTTGCTAGGTAGTCCATGCTGACCTCAACTTTGGTGTGTAGACACGTTTTCCTCAAACTCCTGGTCCTCCCCGACTAGCCTCCCAAATGCTGGGCTCCAGGCGTGCACCCTCACACCTGTCTTCTTGTTTGGTTTAATAATGACTAATAATGGTTTTATGGTACGGTTCTCTCTTAGTTACTTTCTCGTTGCTGGGACAAAGTGCCTGACACCCAAAGTAAAAGGAGGAAAGACTTATTTTTACCTAGCACTTTTTAAAGGTTTCAGTCCATAGACACTTGGCTCCAAGACAGGGTGGCAGGGCAGAGAGGCGTGGCAGAGGAAAAACAGGCCATGTGTGGCGGGCAGGAAGCAGTATGCAACAGAGCAGTGAGCCTTCCTTTCCCTTTTATTCCAGTCAGGCTACAAGCCTATTAGTTGATGTCACTCACCCCCAGGTTGGAGCTTCCTGTTATCTAGATCTAGAACTATGCTAATTAAATCCAATTAGTGGATTAATTCACTCCCTTAATCCATGTTCACATAACCTAGATCCAGCCATCATGAGGCTTTGGGGTGAGATCTAGTTACAAGCCATAATAGGTTTTATTGCCATCCCCCCTTTTTGAGACAGGGTCCCGCTCTGTAATTCATGTAGGCCTTGAACTCACTATGTAGTCCAGGCTGCCCTTGAATTTACCAAGATCCTCTTGCCTCAGCCTCCTGAGTGCTGGGATTACACGTGTGCACCAGCACGCCTAGGTTGCTTTTTGTCTTACTACCTTTTTTGATACCTATATCCTGCCTCCATCACTGTATTTCAGAATGATCTAAGAGCCTTTCTATGTTCTGTCTTCCTCTCTCTCTCCCCCCGTTTCTCTCCCTCTCCATCTTTCCTCCTTCCTTCCCTCCTTCCTGCCTTCCTGCCTTCCTGCCTTCCTGCCTTCCTGCCTTTCTGCCTTCTCTCCTTGATTTCATGACCCTGTGCTTCCAAGCAGGTGCTGTATCACTGAGCTATATCCCTGGTTTAAGAGAAGAGCATTTTTTTCTTTTCCTGTCCTCTTGATTGCTTGATTTCCCCCTTTCTTCTTTTTATACATGTTTGCAGTACATGATTATAATTCTTGTGTAGAGTTCATACATATATATTATATGGCTTGCATTTGAATGTTCCTCCCAGGCCTCATGAGGTCATAGGTGTACTTTTTCAGAGGTGCCCGAATCTAGAGTGTGTGATGCTGAGATTGAGTGTGTGATTACTAAATTTGTCCACTGATTGGTTTGGCATAGCTCTGGGTGTGTTACCTGCCCTAAGGGTGGGTATCCTACACAGACTATAAAGGGACAGTAAGAAGCTGCTATTGTCATTTGTTGCTTGCTGCCTTCTGCTGGCCTGTGCTGTGTCGCCCTGTGCTGTGCCACCTTGCCTTGCAGCCAGCCAACTATGAGTTGAAACCTCTATAAACTGTGGGCTACAGTAACCCTTTTCTTCTTTAACTTGGGCTATTGGGTATTTTGTCTCAGCAATGAAAACATTAAGACAGTGCACACGTCGCATCTTCATTCTTTTCTATCCCTTTGCTCCTCTCACTTGCGCCTCCCTCCATCTCTCAGTTCCCTTCCCGTTTGAGAAAGATTTATCTCCCAACCTCCTCTAATGTGATGCTTATTTTGCTCTTTTTTATGTTTTGGGCCTTTCATATAAGAGAAATCATATGATATTTAAGCTCACGGGTCTGATTTATTTGGCTTGACGTGGGGGACTCAGATGCATCCATATGCCTGGAGGTTATGTAAATTTGTCTTTCTTGATGGCACAGTAGTACTCAATGTAAGAATATTATTAAAAGTCAATTTATTTTCCTTTTAGGAGCAGCCACTATATCCTGGCTACAATCCTAATTACTGGGATTCTGCTGCACGGCCTAGGGCCCCATACCCAAGTACATACGCTGTGAGACCAGAGTTACAAGGCCAGGTATGGTTGCAAATTGGCAAGCTTTCTGAATTTTTTCTTAATGAACTCATTTATTTTCAGAACCTGTGGAAATTTCATAATAGTGTTATGTGGGTTTTTAAAAATTTAATGGGTTCTGTCAGTCTCAGTTTAATATTTTAAGCTCATGGATAAAAAAGTATCTAGGCAAATATTATATTTGAATTCTTAGGAAAAATTTGTTTATTTATTGAGGCAGAGTCTAAACTACACAGCCCAGGCTGGTTTTAAACTTACTGTGTAGCCCAGACTGGCCTCAAATGCATGGTGATCCTCCTCCTCAGCCTCCCAAGTGCTGGGATTACATGCATGTGCCACCATGCCTGGCAGGATAAATATTTAGTTACAAATATTTTAAGCATACTAGAAGAATACAGAGATTTGCTGTGGAGCCAGAGGAGAAGGGGAGAGGCCCGGAGAACACCAACATAAACAAGTTGAAATCATCACAGAAGGATAAAGTTCAGTTTATAATCTTCACAAAACATAGTAGAAAAACTGCAGTAAGTTGTCTTTCTGAAAATGACTGGACTTAGATGTTTCAATAGATAAATTTTTCCAAAATCTGAACTTTATATATGAGAGCATGTAAAAGGATCATTGGACAGGAAGAAGTTAGAGCAGTAGATACAAAGACCCTCAAGATGAAAATAAAGTTGGAATAGGTGGTATACAGCAGTTCTGTGGTGACCTGGCACTTGATGCAGCCAGCATTAGTGTTTTGCTCGTAGTATGGGAGCTCAGCGCAGCAATACAGTATGAGTTCTCCAAGCAGAGCTCAGGGGCAGCATGACAGAATCAGGATGTAACAGCACAGAAAGCTAAATGCTCAAATACCCAAGGTGGAACAAGAAAGGACCAAGGTGATTTAAGGATTTTTGCCAGTTTACTTTCAATTCTGTAAAGAATCCAGGACAAAAAGGATAAAATCTAGAAATAGTCATTGCCTACTGGAACTTAGCGCTTAATGGAAGATTTAAATTCTTAGACTTATGGAATACACTTTTTTGAAACATCATAAATGATCACTACCAAAAGATACTTGGAATCTTCTTTTAGACTTGTACAGTGAGTGCAGATGGCATGTCTAATTATGCTGAAGAAGGAGCATGGCCTCTTCTCATTGATGACTTTGTGGAATTTGCTGCCCCTCAAATTGCTGGGACATAACATACAACCATGTAGCACTAAAGGAACCTTCTAGAATGTATACATTCTTTACAACAAATACAACGGAAAATTGCACAGGCAATTTTTGCTGGCTGGGCTAAACTGAAGGTCAGTCCTCACCATTCAGACTGAGGATTCAGACAAAACTTGAAAGATACATTTTGGGCCAGATCGTATTTCATTCTTCTAGTGGTGCTTTGGGCTTGTCTTGTAGTCTGGACCACTCTAAACATTTGTAATTCCAGTGTTGTGGATTTCATTGTAATATCTATGATCATCCTAGTTTATTCTCCTGTAAGTCTTAGAAGCTTTATGGTGATTATTTTGAAGTTTCCGTTCCTGCATAAAGCACGATGCTGTATTCATAAGAGAATTTTGGCATGAGAATTAAACAATGCACATCACAAACAGTTTATAAAAACTTCTTAAATATATGCTTTGGGCTAGTTGAAGAGACTATGCTGATAGCACTTCTAATGAAAATGATACATTTAAGTATGTGGGATCTAGAATGGTGTTCTGTTTTGGGGGAATTTTTTTTCCTGGAAAATTACATGTATTGTTGACGTAAGTAGAATACCTGATGAAAGAAGTGTCAGAACCACCGTCATGAAAAATTTGTAGGGTAACTTGGTGTAAACTTGGTGCCCACCTGAAAAACGGTTTTTCTTTTTTTTTTTTGGTCTTTTTGAGATAGGGTCTCACTATGCAATTCAGGCTGGTCTCGAGCCACTTTGGAGCCCCAGCTGGTCTTGAACTCACAACGTCCTCCTGCCTCAGCCTCCTGAGTGCTGGTATTATAGGCATGTGCTGCCATTGCCCAGCTCTATTGTGTTTTAGACTCTCAAATTTCCTTTCTCTCTCTCTCTCTCTCTCTCTCTCTCTCTCTCTCTCTCCCTCCCTCCCTCCCTCCCTTTCTTTTTCATGCTATGTAGTTTAGGCTGGGCTGACTATGTGGCCCAGGCTGGCCTTGAACTTACAGTGATCCTCCTGCCTCAGCCTCCCAAGAGCTGGGATTAAAGGTGTGCGCTGTCTCGCCTGGTGCTAGACTCTCAATTTCAGAAAGATTCCACAGAATTAGTCTGCACTTACCTTACCCATGTTTGTATGCAGTGATACTGTAGGGAGCTTTTATTTAGCAAATGTCTGCATAATGTTAGCGTCCACTCTTGTCTACATTATACACTATATAATTAGATTTCATTATGTTTTTGAAATGCTTATATGCCTATCAAATAAATTAAACTATGTACTTTGTTTTGATTGTTTTGAATTGGTATACAATTCAGTAGCCTATATGTAGGTGTGAGGTGGTGTGTTTTTTTGGTTGTTTTTCATTTTTGGTCATCATGCTATGGAACACAAATGAAATTCTCTTAATTTATAAAAAGGATAGTGTGGGGCTGGGAATATAGCTCAGTGGAACAGCACCTACCTCACAAACACAAGGCCCTGAGTTCAATTCCTGGTACCAAAAATAAAATAAGATAATATGAGATGAGATATGAGATGGGATGAAAATATGGCTGGGCGTGATGGTGCACACTTATAATCCCAGCACTTGAGAGGTTGAGGCAGGAGGATCGTAGCAAGTGTGAGACCAGTCTGGACTACATAGCTAAACCTTGTCTCAAAAACACACACAAAAATGATAGTATAAATTAAATTTTGGAAATGCTTCTGATGAGCCATAAAGCTCAATCTGTATAGTATAGGTATGGCTCTTTCAGACAATAGTCCAATTTTAATGACTTCTTATTTTATTGAAATTGCTTTAACTCCAAATGACTGTTGTTACCTAATACTTATTTCGGGAGCAAAGATTTTCAGATATACATATACTTGATGAAAAAATACCAATTTGGCTTCTATTTTTGTAAATTATTTAGTCTCTTTACTGTTTTTGTTTTCCTCACATTAGCTCAGTTTTTTTACATCAGAGGAGAATGCTACCTTGTATGGAACCCCCCTTTTTTTGTTTACCAGACCCATGAACAACTTTCTTGCCTAAGTTGCACATTTTTGTTTACTTACTATCTTGTAAGGAAGGGTTAGTTGCTTTCTTAAACATTTCTATAAGGCAGGTTAAAAAATGTTGAACTTCAAATTTTGGATGGCAATGGTCTTTATACTAGGAATGGATTTTGCTTGGTATATCCAGGTACTCTCTAAGGCCTAGCATAGATATTAATAAAGGAATGTATTTCAGAATAGCATGACAGTTTGTGCAGATGCAGAAATGATTTCAAGAAATAATGACTTACTAAAAATTGCTTTTTATTTACATAATTTTGAAATTAATGAGATATTTTATTACTATTAACAGTCATAACTTTTAATTCAAGAATGTAATTTACCAAAAGAAAAACTTGAACATTTCTGTTCAGGTTATTGGAATTAGTCATTAGAAGAAAAAGAAAAAGGAGAAGAATCCTGCTGTTTTCAGTGTTTCCAGATTTTATTTTTGTAAATATAAAGAGAAATTTCAATTATGAAAAAAATTTAAAAGATACGTGTAGTGTGTGTGTGTGTGTATGTATGTATGTGTGTGTGCGTGCATATTAATATCAATACTAGGCCTTAGAGAGTACCTGGATATACCAAGCAAAATCCATTCCTAGTATAAAGACCATTGTCATCCAAAATTTGAAGTTCAACGTTTTTTAACCTGCCTTACAGAAATGTTTAAGAAAATAAGGCATACAAGGCAAAAGCTCTACTACTGAGCCATGTCCCCAGCCCTGGACTTTTATTTCCTGTCTTAAAGATTTTGAGTTACAATATCATTTTCAGATTGATTATTTCATATATGCTGTGTTCTGAAATGAAATGCCAGTTTTTCCCCCAATATAAATTGTTTTCATAAATATCTGGTATTGGTTGTGGCCTACTGCCTTGGGTTTTCTAGATTTTTTTTTTCAGATTTGTCTTTTAAATGCAAGATTTTTCAAAAAAACAGTGTTTGTCGTCAGTTTGGTACCAAACGTGTAATTATTGTGTACTTATAGACAAAAGTACATAAAGCTTTGAATATAATTAGGTAGCATAAAAGTTAAGGTTGTTCGCTACGATAGCATCTTAGAATTAAACAAAGCTATTAGTAGGGGTGAAAAGAAAAAGGTATGGCGAATAGGTATTTTTTTTTATTTAGTTCTGTCAATTTTTTGGTACTAGGAATCGAACTCAGGACCTTGTGCTTACCAGGCAGGCATTTGTGCCACTGAACTATATCCCTGATCCTAGTTCTGTCAGTTTTCAAGATTGCCACATTTGTTTCAGAATTTTTACTTTTTTTTTTTTTTTTTTTTTTTTTTTGGTTTTTTTGAGACAAGGTCTCACTCTGTAGGTCTGTAGGTCAGGCTGGGTTTGAATTCCCTTTGTAGCTCAGGCTGGCGTTGAACTCGTAGCAGTCTTCCTGCCTCAGCTGTCCAAGTGCTGGGATTATAGGCATGCATAACCACACCCAGCTTGCTTCAAAATTTTAAAAAAGATATATAATCAAAACCCAGTTCATGTGGTGGCACATACCTGTACTCCCAGCACTCAGAAGGCTGAGGCAAGAGGATTGTTAGGAGTTCAAGACCAGCCCAGGCTACCAAATGAGCTCAAGGCCAGCCTGATTGCATAGAGAGACTCTGTCTCAAAAAGATAAAAAAACAAAAAAACCCAGTTGATACTTCTTTACATTTCTTGAAGTTATTTATTATTCTATACTTAGCTCTATGCCATTACTGTTTGTACATATAAACTTAGTATTATTTAACACATTTTTAAACTTAATAAGAGTGTTTAGAAATGACCCATAATCTTGTTGTCCCAATAAGCAATAACTGTCATATTTCCTATTTTTTTATATTTCTTTGCAAATCATTTTTAAGGACTATAAATCAAATATAGTATATACAGTTTTTTTTTTATATACAGTTTTAAAGCAGCTACATTTAACCCGTTTATGCCAAAGATTGCTTGTTTTTTATTTTGAGACAGGGTCTCGTTATGTAGTTCAGGTTGGCCTGGAACTTGCAGTGATCCTCCTGCCTCAGCCTCCCAAGTGCTAGGATTACTGGCATGTGCTACCACACTCAGCTCATAACGTTTTGAATTTTTGCATGCAATTCATATGCATTACCTGGAAAAATTCAAGGAATAAGAATTTGAAGAGAAGAAAATGTTGTTATGTTCCGTTTTTATGGGCAT
The DNA here is from genome assembly GCA_004027595.1 of Dinomys branickii. Lineage (NCBI taxonomy): Eukaryota > Metazoa > Chordata > Mammalia > Rodentia > Dinomyidae > Dinomys > Dinomys branickii. The sequence continues at coordinate 39,168 of PVLD010006819.1, read as the reverse complement.
TTCAAAAATAGAATGCTAGGCATTGGAGAGTAAAGAGCTTTCAAATAAATAACAATTTTGGATCTTTTAGAATTCTATAGGGGCTGGGGATATAGCTCAGTGGAATAAGCACCTGCCTGGCAAGTGCAAGGTCCTGAGTTCGATCCCTGGTACTGCAAAAAAAAAAAAAAAATTCTATAAACTAGCCAGGTGTGGTGGCTCACACCTGTAATCCCAGCACTTGGGAGGTTGAGGCAGGAGGATTGTTCAAGTTCAAGGCCAGCCTGGGCTATAAAGTGAGTTTAAGGCCAGCCTGAACTGCATAGCAAGACCCTGTCTCAAAACAAACCAAAAAAACAAACCCAGAATTCTATAAACTAATGTTCTTTGCAGAATTAAATACTTTTGGGGAAGATGGCAACTGGGTAGGCAGCAGAGAGGGAACCTCCCAGAGGATTGCCACCCAGACAATGGAATATAGCAATATGAGGACAGAAAGGAGAGAGGTGTGTACCCTGAACCCAGGAAGGATCTGAAATGGAAACTGAAACCCTCGGAAAGACTAAGCGAAACCTCCCCTGGAGGAGGGGATCAGCTGAAGGGAGAGGAGACAGAGAGGGAGGAGGTCACCGCTGCAAGCACACCCTTGGCCCACACCCACGTTCCGGCATTCGCAGCTTCAGCTTCGGAGACCCATGCTCACGGAAGCCTCCCGACTCGGCCGGGGGAGAGCAGAGTTCTGAGACTGGTCCAGGGCTGGAGAGGGGAGGGCGCAGTGAGGAAAAAAGGCTATGGTGGTCGGGAGCAGTTGTCAAACCCAGCGTGAGGATGAGAAGTTAAGATAGCCTCTGGGGCAGAGTCCCCACCCTGCAGCAACCTTCCTAATCAGTGCCTGGAGAGAATCAATGCAACTAGTACACAGCCCACCACGCCCAGCTTTGCACCTGCCTCAAGACGCTGGCCCCATGCCTCTCTGCTGGGTGAGCAGCTACTCGGGGAGAGCAGTGGGGAACCTTGGCGGCGAACTGCGGTGGCTCCCAGGGATCCAGCCGAGGAGCGGACAGGGGCTCCAGCGCCACAACTGGAGGGAGATGCAGATGGAGGTGGATCGCGTGGCTCCGTGCCCTTCTCACTCCAACATCAGGCAGGAGGCATGAGCTGGGTTGCCAGGACTCAGCTCCTGCCCTGAACTCTCTCTGGGAGCACCTTGAGTCTCTGCGGCTTGGGCAAGCGCCTCCTGTTCCTGGCAACAATGGGATGAACCCACGGACTTCAGGACTCACCCCGAACTATTAATGTGAGCACCAAGAGGGCCTCCTTACAGGTAGCACATATGAACCTTGCATGAACCCATAGCGATGGATTAGATGAAAAGCAGCAGACTGGGAGTCTGAAAAACAACAACATACTCCATTCAGCAGACCTGAGAAAAATCCTCCAACTCTATTCTAGAACTAATCTTTAGACTCAGTTCATACCCTGAACTAACACAGTGAGAATGGGCCAGGGAGATTTCAAGACCTTATACCAAGCATCGTAAGTTCGTCCAATGCCCAGCTTCAAGGGGTGGGGAATGGTAATACTGGAGATCAGGAGGAGGGAGGAGGAGAAGAAGGCCTCTGGCATCAAGGCAATGGGACAGAGCCAAACGGGTCACCGAGGGCGCCCTGACGGGCATGTGCCCCATGGCTGCTCCACTGAGGGCCCCGCGGCTGCTCCGCAGTGGGCCCCACGGCTGCTCCGCTGTGGGCCCCGCGGCTGCTCCGCTGAGGGCCCTGCTGAGGGCACCTCACGGACCGGACCCGCCCCCACCCATAGCAGGGCGACGGGGTGGAGCCGGGTGGTCCGCTGTGAGCATATGTGGTTTTCCACCTCTGACCATGGCAGTTTGTATACACCTATGTATGTTATAGTATAGTCTGAGGCAGCTGTATCTCTTCCCAAGGCGAGAGTCCAGGGGTATAGATAAGCCCAGGAGTACAGTTATTATCACAGGGAAGATGACTGATTGAGTAGTAGGGCAACGGAGATGAGGGAGGAGAAAAATTGAATGATCAAATGGGCCATCATCTGTGTAACTGAGTAACGAAGGTGAAGGTAACATTATGTAGGACAGCATCCAGAGCTAATTCCCTTCTATGTTCTCTATAATTCTGTATTTTCTCAATCGTTTTTGTATTAACAGAAGTGAAGATAACTTTATATTATACAGCATCCAGTGCAAATTCCCTACTATCTTCTCTATAATTTGGTATTTCCTTTAATGTTTTTGTGGTAACTAATGTGAAGAGAACATTATGTAATACAACATTCAGTGCTAATTCCCTACTATATTCTGTATAATTTTGTATTTTCAGTATTGTTTATGGCTTATTCTGGTTCATATGTCTCCATTCTTTTGTCTTTAAAATAAAATTTAAAAAAAGAATTAAATACTTTTTTCAGAATTAAATTTTTTCTTTTTTCGAATTTTAAAGAGGAAAATAAAATTTCAAATTGAGATAATAAACTAACAATGATTAATACATTACATATTGCAATCTTTAGTTACTCAGAGTATAAGATATAGACATTTAAGTGTTCCAACAATATTAGTACAAACCTTTTCAATGAAGAGAAATTAGCAGTATAACTACCTTAACTATCTTGTGTGTGTGTATATGTGTGTGTGTGTGTATATATACATACATACATCTTTTTTTGCTTTTCCGTTCTTTCTTTTCTCCCTTCCCCAATCCCAGTTTCTCTTTGCTTTTGAGAATTAAATTATAAGATAAAGTATACTAATATGATTCCCCTGATAGATTTTAGGTGGTGAAATACATGTTTTAATTATGTTTAAATTTACTAATGATACAGAGACAAATGGAAACTTTTTTTTTGGTAGTCGGGATTGCTTTTGTACTGAGCTACATCCCCAGCCTTTTGTTTTTTGTTTCTTTTTTTTTTTTTTTTTTGGTCTTAGAGGATGAACCCAAAGCATTTTCACTGAGTTACATCTTTGGCTCTTTATTTCTTGAGATAAAATTTCTGTAAATTACCCAGCCTGGGTTTGAATTTATGAACCTCCTGTTTCATTCTCTGAGGGTGTAGGGATTACAGGATTGTGCACCACCACACCTGACTGGAAACACATTTCTTTAGGCTGTGAATAATTAATTGTTTAAAAAATCTGTTGTCACTTTTTTCCTCCTTGATTTGTGATTAATTTTAAGATTTTTTTTTGTACTGGGAATGGAAGTCAAGACCTTGCACTTGCCAGGCAGGCGCTGTGCCCCTGAGCTCTATCTCTGGCCCAAGACTGTGTTTTGAGCCAGAAGAATTGTATTAAAGTTGGATGAAGATTTGCTTATTTACTTAGGGAAATTATAAAAGGAATTGCTGCTTTTTTTGGCTTATTTTTTAAATTATTACTTTTTGTGGTACTGGGGATTGGACCTAGGGCCTTGCGTATGCCAGGCAAGTGCTTTACAACTGGGTCCAAGCCGTAGCCCCCTGCCATGCTGCTGCTTTCTTACACTGTTTTTTTTTTTTTTTTTTGTCTCTCTCTCTGTGATTTTTGGAAAAGGATCTCACCTTGTAGATTAAGCTGGCCCCTATGTAGCTCAGGTGGGCCTCAATCTCAGGGCGATCTTCCTGCCTCAGCCTGCAAAGTGCTGGGATTACAGGTCTGCACTACCATGCCTGTTGCTTTTTTATAACATACGTATGAACTTTAGGATGAGGTTGATCAGAGGAAATGGAAACCAAAATAAAGGAAAGATCATTTTAACTGTTTATTATACAGTTGTATTTTGTGTCTTCCTCATTCTTTAGGATTGAAGCTGAGAAGTAGATACTGTTTATGTTAACTGTTTCATGCTTGTGGCTTGGCTCCATGCCATAAAATTCGCCCTCTGCTATGTATAATTTGAGGCTGGGGATAATGGAGTGGTAAGAGTTTCTGCCCAGCAAGGCAAGGCCCTGGGCTTGATTTCCAGTGCTGGTTAAAAAGATACAATTTACTGGTTTTTGTTTTTCCTTGTTGGTGCTCAGGATCAAACACAGGGATTCACATGTGCAAGGCACACAGGTTACCACTCAGCTATGTCTGCAGCTCTGTTCAGTGATTGTAGTGTATTCAGAGTTGTGTAACTATCATCATCTAGTTCGAGAACACTTTGCCACTCCTCATGGAAACCCCTCATCCCCTCATCCCTTCCTCCCCTACTCATGGCAACTTCTAATCTGCTTTCAATTTCTGTGGCGTTACCTACTTTTGAATATTTTATGTAGAATTATACACTCTATAGCCTTTTGTTTCTGACTTTTTTCACTTAGCATAATGTTTTCAAGGTTTACCCATGTTGTGTATATTTCAGTCCTTTCTGTGATCAAATAGATCCCATCCAAGCCAGGGGTGTGGGGCATACCAGTAATTCCAGCACTTGGAAGGCTGAGGCAGGATAATCACAATGAGTTCACATCTATCCTGGGCCACAACTTGAATCAAAGCTAGGCTGAACTACACGAGTGAAGCCCTGTCTCAAAAAAGAAAAAAAGAATTGCATTCAATGGATATACCACATTTAATTTATATATTCATCAGCTGATAGAAATTTGTTTCCATATTTGCCTGTTATGAGCAGCATTGTTATAAGACATCATGTGCAAATTTTTCTGTGCAAATCTGTTTTTGGAGTTTTTAGTCTTAGAAGTGGAATTGTGAGGACATAAATTAAGCCAATGTTTAACCATTTGAGGAACAAGCAAATTTATGTTCCCATCCTTTCCTCTATATCCTGATCAATATGTTATTTTTTCTTTCTAGTACAGATATTTTAATGGATTTGAAGTGGTTTCGGTTTGCAGTTCCCTGATGACTAATGGTGTTAAGCATCTTTTCATGTGTTTATTAGTCATCTGTGTATCTCATTACTTCCTTTTTAGTTTTTTGAGACAAAGTCTCACTATGTAGTTTAAGCTGGTCTTCAGTGTAGCCTAGGTTGCCTTGAACTTGCTGCAGTCTTCTTGCTTCAGCCTCGCAAGTGCTGGGATTGCAGGTGTGCACCACTATGCCTGGCTTATCTTGTTTAATTCTCTTTTTTTTTTTTTTTTTTTTTTTTTTTTTTTTTTTTTTTTTTTTTTTTTTGGCGGTACTGGGGACTGAACTCAGGACCCTGCGCTTGCTAGGCAGGCGCTTATTCCACTGAGCTATATCCCCAGCCCCATGGCTTATCTTGTTTAGAGCAATGCCTATTCAGATCCTTTGCCTGTGTTAAAATTGAGGTATCTTTGTATTATGTTTGAAGCATTATTTGTATATTAGATACAAGTCTCTAATCAGATATGTGATTTGTATATACATAGTTTCCTGCATTATGTGGATTGTTTTTTCACTTTCCAGATGGTGTTTGTTTTTTTGTTTTTCTTGTTACAGGGAATCAAACTCAGGAACTTGCACTTATCAGGCAGGCACTGTGCTACTGAGCTGTATTCCTGACCCTAGATGATGTTCTTTGAAGAACAAAATTTTTAATTTTGAAGCTGGGTGTGGTGGCTCATGCCTCTAATTCCAGCACTTGGGAGGCTGAGGCAGGAGGATCATTTCAAGTTTGAGGCCAGCCTGGGCAACAAAGTGAGCTCAAGGCCAGTTTGAGCTGCAAAGTGAGACCGTCTCAAAAAAAAAAAAAGACCAAACTTTTTAATTTTGCTGAAATCTAATTTGTCTACTTTTATTCTGTCACTAGAGTCCAGCAGGGCCCACTTGATTTCAGGCAGACCTGGGATTTCATATAACCTGTTCTTGGTGGTGGTATTGGGGATTGAACCCAAGGAGTACCATGCTGCATCCCTAGCTCTTTCAAGTAATTATTATTTTAAGGCAAGTATGTTGACACATGCCTGTAATCCCAGCACACTGGGAAGCTGAGGAAGGAGGATCACAAGTTTGAGTCCACCTGGGCAATTCAGTGACTTACTACTGTGTCTCAAAGGGAGGGAGTTGGGTGTTGGGGAATTATGTCATGTGAAAGCTCCACAAAAACGTAACAAGAAAACATCATTTTATTTTGAGATAGGGTCTCACAAAGTTGCCCAGGCTGTCCTCGAACTTGTGATCTCCTACCTTAACCTCTTGAGTAGCTAGGATTACACTCATAGGCCATCATACCTGGATTATATAGCATAAACGTTTTTAACTGTAAATAGTCACATAACTTTATTATTTAATATTTGAAAAGTAAAGAAAGGAGAAGAAACACCCTACTTGTGACATCCTAATATATTTATTAATATTTTGGAAAATTTTAGCTTTTCTCAATTATGTAGTCACAACTTTATTCTTTTATTTGACATTTTATTTATCATATGCTCTTTCCATAGGTACAATAACAGGAACTCTTTTTTTTTTTTTTGGTCTTTTTGAGACAGAGTCTCGCTATGCAGTTCAGGCTGGCCTTGAGCTCACTTTGTAGCCCAGGCTGGTCTCAAACTCACAGCAATCCTCCTGCCTCAGCCTCCTGAGTGCTGGGGTTACAGGTGTATGTCACCATGCCTGGCTCAGGAACTCTTATTTTTAAAAACTTTTTGTTTTTTGAGACAGAGTCTATATGTTTTAGGCTAGCTTGAACTCACTAGGCTTGAGTTTGCAGTGATCATCCTGCCTCAGCCTTCTGAGTCCTGGGTTTACAGTCTTGTGTCACCACAGCTGGCCCTTTTCTTTTTTTAACATTAAGGAAAACTTCAAACAACAGTAGTGAGAGTAGCATGCTAAATGCCCTTGTCTCCATATCTCAGCTTCCATGAGTATCAGTACTTGACACTGTGGTATTCATTTTTGTAATGTTCCTTGGAGTACTTTCAAGTGAATTCTTTTCTTCTTTTTCTTCTTCTTCTTTTTTTTTTTTTTTTTGGTACCAGGACTGGAACTCAGGACCTTGTGCTTGTAACATAGGTGCTACGCATCTGAGCCCTTGAAGCAAATTCTGGATATCATATTATATCACTTATAAATAAATCTATGTCTGTACAAAAGATGAGGTCATTTTAAGCTAGGCGTGGTAGCCCATGGCTATAACCCCAGCACTCAGGAGGTGGAGGCAGGAGGATTGCCACAAGTTCGAGGCCAACTGGGGCTACATAGTGAGTTCACGGCCAGCCTGAATTACACAGCAAGACCATGTCTCAAAAAAAAGGTCATTTAAAAAACAATGCCATTATTAAAACTAAAATACCATTATTAAAATTATTAATACCATTAAAAGGAGAAAAACTAAAAAGAATTAGTACCATTAATACCATCCAGTCAATTCCAAAGGTAAACTTTGAAGACTCAATATAAGTTCTGCAATGAATAGGCTGTAATCTACCTAATCATTCCATTATTATAGGGTATTAAGTTGTTTGCACTGCTGTGTGATAATAAATAATGCTGTGATGAACAACTTCATACCGATGACTTTTTTTCTAGTTGGTTCATTTCTTTAGGAAGTTGAATTATAATACAAAAAGCTACATTGTGTTTCATGAAAGAGCTGTTTGTTCAGGCTGAAAAACCCGTGGTGCCTCTTAGGAGCATTAGGAGTTATTAACAAAGAGGTGGCTCATTGCCCTTCTGCCCAGAGAATGTGTTGCTAACCTTTACTGTACCTGGCCCTGCATGGGACTCTGGCCATGTCAGTTCCTTCACCTGAAGTGAGAAACATTGTGTTGTCTTGAGATAGAGTTGAGGACAAGAAAATTTGATTCTGTGTTTTTACTATTTTAAAAAGTAAGTTTGAAATTAATAGAAAACAAGACAGTCATTTAACTTGAGGGTTTAGCTTTACTTTTGCTGGATTAAACTGAGGATTCTGAGTCCGGATGGTGTTTGAAAGCTGTAGGCCTGGGTATGTAGCTCAGAGGTGGAGCACTTATCCAACATGTACAAGGCTCTTGGTTCGAGCGCCAGCACTGCAAAGCAGAACAGAATAAAATACCAAAAGAAACAACACAAAGCCCCACCGCAGTAGGCCGTCCGTGAGGAATTCGTCTCTATTGCCTGTTGCTGGTGTTATCTGGGAGCGGAGTGGTGATACAGTGTGAAGAATATGGACTTTAGAGTCAGATCTGGGTTCACCCTTGACCTTGCTGTAGTAGTACCAGTAGCAGTGGTAATGTAAACCATTACAGTTTATCAAGGGCACTGCGTGCCGGAGACTAGCTTTATTTATGTCATTTTATTTAATTGTCACAATAACTCTGCAAGAGAAGCGTATGATCTTCATTTTCCTGACAGAGACGCGTTTTCTCCAACCATTCTCCCAGACTGCCCGGGTCCTGTCCCTCTCTGTGGGTATGGAGAGTCTTTCTGCTGCCAGGTGGAGTGCTCGGTAGAGTGAATGGAAAGGCTTGGAGAAAGCCCTGCGCTAGGACCGTCATTCCATCTCTTCTTACTCTCACGCCGTCACGCTGCAAACTACACAGTCACAACAGGAGCTCAGTGTAATGGCATGGGGTTTAAGCAGGGGAGAAAACAGTGCTTTCAGGCCTGCCTAAGTACTTCATGTTTTCATCAGTTACCGATGTTTTGAAGGTCCCATGTGAAGATGTGAACGCCGCGTTTCAGCTCTGTAGCTCCTCTATTGTCTTTTTTCTCCTACTTTCGCTTTTTTTTCAGAGTTTGAATTCTTATGCAAATGGAGCATATGGGCCCCCATATCCGCCTGGTCCTGGGGCAAATGCTGCCTCCTACTCTGGGGCTTATTACACACCTGGCTACGGTCAGACCGGGTACTCCGCAGACGTTCCAGGCACTTACCATTCACCAGGCAGCAGCCCGAGCCCTGTCTCTCGTTGGATGTATACACAGCAGGACTGTCAGAACGAAGCACCGTCTCTTAGGGCACAGGTTCCAGGATATCCCGCTTCACAGGTGAGCAGGTTTCTGTTGGGAAAAAATTCACAATCTTTGCGTCCTGAATTGTAAACAGTGGAGGCATATTTATTTATGCCAGTACTATACTTTAGATGTTCAGAGATGTTTTTCCAGAGGTGTAAGCATGAAAAACTTCCTTTTTTGTCTTGAGACAGGGTCTCACTATGTAGTTTAGGCTGGCCTTGGACTTACTCTGTACCCAAGCTGGCCTCGAATGTGTAGTGATCCTCGAGCTTCAACATCCTGAGTGCTAAGATTATAGATTTGTGCCGCTGCGAGCTGGCAAGGACAGCTTCTATATTGATCCTTTCTTGTTACATCGGTTCTGGTAACTGTATTTTGGCTGAAGACATCTGAAAGATGTCATAATCATGAAGTTTTTATAATGAAAGAAATCTTAACCTTTTTAAATTGTTAGGTTTATAATTTTAAATATTCAATGAATGTCATGTTTATTTCTGTGTTCATTTCAAGAGGAGATCTAGTATGTCTTTATTTTTGCTTTCTTGTAACATATGGGGCCACTTGTTTCTGCCATCTACGGGATACTTCCTTATGCTTCTTCGTCCATTGAATTGTGTACTTTGCTCATCCTGAGTTTGATTTTCACCAAGTCTGATCCTCGTTATCTTTGGAACCAGGATTTTTCAGACTTGGAGAAGTTATGTTACTGGCATCTCAGAATCTGCCTATCCTAGCATAAGTGTCATTACTTTTCTAAAGTTTTCTTCTTTTTGCTAATGGGGCGAACTTAGGACCTTACGCTTGCCAGGCAGGTGCTGTACCGCTGAGCTACATCCCCAGCCCCTTCTTTAAGTTTTGAAGACTATTTCTTGCTCTTGATCCAGAACCCTGGAGTGACAGTGCCTCATTACCCTTACGGGGATGGTAACCGTAGCGTTCCACAGTCAGGGCCTGCTGTTCGGCCACAGGAAGATGCATGGGCTGCTCCTGGCGCTTACGGGATAGGCGCCCGTTACCCCTGGCATTCAGCTGCACCTTCGGCACCACCTGGGAATCTCTACGTGACTGAAAGTACTTCACCCTGGCCTAGCAGCAGCTCTCCTCAGCTACCTCCTTCACCACCCCAGCAGTCCAAGGTAGGAGACAATCTAAATGTTGTTCCTTTCCTCTCCAGGGAGTTAAGAGAGCGTGAGATGGAACTTCTCTGCTTAGTCTATGTAAAATAGAGACTAATTGCAAAAAGTTGGTGACTATTATGTATATCTTCATCTTAGCCTTATTTCTCCCTCCCTTTTTTTCTCCCCTCACACACTTTATATTTTTAAGAGACATTTTAGGTTCACATCCTTATTGTTTGTTTTAAGACAAGGTCTTACTGTGTAGTTCCCGCTGGCCTTGAACTCACTGTATACTCACTGTGTAGCCCAGGCTGACCTCAAAGTTGTGGTGATCCTCCTGCCTCAGCCTCCGGAGTGCTAAGATTACAGGTGTGTGCCAACACACCCAGCTGGCATTCTTTTTTTTTAACAGACAGAAAAATGCTCATTTGCTATTTTTTGTGACATAATTTGACTATTAAATACAATCAAAGACAGTATTTTACTACCTCAGTCTGTAGAGAGAAGAAAAAAGCCACGTGTCATGTCTAGAGTATCAGCTTATATGTTCTAATTTTAAATTAAACCATAGACTCAAACATCATATGCTAGTAGCCGCATTCTTTTTCACAATCTGTCGGAAGACTTTGACTATTCAGGGGAAACTACCTGATTTTCACCTCTAAAGCCGTTGGCTGGATTGTGAGGTGTTCATGATGATGACCTGCCTCAGGGCAGGTGGCAGCCATTGTTGGAATTTTCTGCCTTTTCTGTAACAGGGGACTCCTGCCAGGTTCCTCTCTTATTGGTGAGGAATCTGATTTTCGTGTATCTTCCGGGTCAGGGGAACGATGTGGACTAACAGATGTAATGTTGGTGGGTTCCCACGTAAACAGCTTTCTCCTGACTTTGTTTTCCCGTTCCCAGGATTCCTCGTTCCCCTATAGCCCATCTGATCAAGGAATGAACCGGCGCAACTTGGGCTGCAGTGTCCATCAGTATGAGTCGCCGGGGACAGTGAGTAACCATCATTCAGACCCCCTGGGTTCCCAAGTGCAGTACAGTGCCGAGCCCCAGCTCTACGGCCACACTTCCAGCGAGCAGCCCAGCGGTCAAGAGCAGAGTGGGAGTCTCCCTGAAGAGCGTTTATCTTCTGCTAACAGTACTCCTCCGAGTATTAGAAAAATCATCCACGTGCTGGAGAAGGTCCAGTTTCTGGAGCAAGAAGTAGAAGAATTTGTAGGAAAAAAGACGGACAAAGCGTACTGGCTGCTGGAAGAAACGCTGACAAAGCAGCTTCTGGAACTAGACTCTGTGGAGACGGGGGGCCGGGACTCTGTGCGGCACGCCAGGAAGGAGGCTGTCTGCAGGGTCCAGGCCGTACTGGAAAGATTAGAAAAGAAAGGGTTATGAGGAGATTCAGAATGAATTGGAAGCCTGTTACTTGGCCGAAGAACTCGATTTGGTTAGTTACTGATGTTTTGAAATGCCCGTTGATGACAAGAAGCAATACATTCCAACTTTCCTTTGATCTGAAATTTGAAAAACTGACCAAGGAATAGAAGAACATTTCATACATGATGAGTCTTTTCAGTGTTCAGTGGTAAATGTAATAGGAAACGATGGGATTGCCAGTGTTCCAAGTACACTCACTTCTTCTTAAGAAACGAATAGAGATATTTGCAAGCTGCTGCTTATCAGGAAAGAAAAATACTTTATGTAACAGGCTATCAGGAACCTAGGAGAGGAAACTGGGTATAATCTGAGACAAAGATGTTCTGTTTTTGTAAACATATGAATAACCTGTCACGTTTTTGTACATTGTGACTGCTTTGAGCTGAGCACTTCATGTGTAAATTACAGCTTAGACTTAGCCTTCTCGGACCTCTGTTTTTTGTTATTTGCAGTTCACAAATATAGTAGTATTCTCTATTTCTTTGTACATTTTGTAGTAATATGTTTAATATAATTATTCAAAAGACTCTATTGACAGACTATCTTGGCAATTCTGAATGAATTTGTATCCTTTCACAACTTGAATATATTGTAACGTGTAGTGAGTTCCTGAGATAAATTGTCTTCCTTTTTTTTTTGTAACTAGGGTTAGAAATCTTAGCATTTTGACTTCCCAGCCCCCCCCCCACTTTTTTAAAAATCAATACTGGGTATTAAACCCAGAACATGCTAGGCAAGCTGTTTACCACTGAGCTACATCCCCTGACTCTTTTTGAGTTAGGGTCTGGCTAAATTGCCCAGGATGGCCTTGAACTTAGAGTCCTCCTGCCTCAGCCTCCAAAGTAGCTGAGATAAAGTCATGTACCACCATGCCTGGCTACTCTTTCTACTTTTCATAGCAAACAAAAGGCACGTTTGGAAATAGCACTGACATAGAAATGTCAGTGTATTTTGATAAAGACACACTTTTAAATTACCTTTATTTTTGTTAACAAAATATTACTGTTGCTGCTTCTATGGGTAACTTTAGGGTATAGATGAAAAAAATGCCACGGTGAGAGAAATGACTGTGAAAAGTGATAAATAAGATTGTTTGATGAGATTGTTCTCCATTTCAACTATTAGTTTCATCAGCCAAGATCTCTATATCCCTGTGGGCAGATTTCAGCTCAGTTTATACTTAAAAGTGAGAATAGGAGATTCATGCTCAGGGAATGAATCAGCCATAGCTAGAGGGGAAAATTTTTTTCTTCCTTTAAAGGTAAATTTGATGTTTACTTTGTAAATTTCATAGAGAGAATTGAGTAAATTTCATAGAATTGCCTGTTTCATAAAAAGATGTTAATTGCTATTAATAATAGTCACTTTAAAGCCAAATTTCAGAAAAGGATTTTGAAAGGTCTCAAAATGGCATTGCTTGGGTAACACTATTCTGTTATATAGAACAGACTTAGATAACTGCTTACGTTTTACATCTAAGGTGAATTCAGATACACACTATCTGCTTTTGGAAAAATAGCTATTTCTTAATAAGATACCCAAGTGATAATTTTTCTTTTTCCTAGGGTGCCAGGCCTATTAGCTATATTAAATTTGTTAGCCATCTCCTCTACTCGAAATAGAACCAAACCAGTAAAAACATGTTACATAATGAGAAGAAATGTAATAATGTTGACTGGGTCTTAGGTTGAGATAAGAGCGGGTTTTTTTTTTTAAAGATAGAGTCTTGCTGTGTAGTTCAGGTTGGCCTTGAACTCACTGTGGAGCCCAGGCTGGCCTTAAACTTGTGGCAATTCTCCTGCCTGAGCCTCCTGAGTGCTGGGGTTACAGGATGATAGGTGAGTTTTGCTGGATAATGGGGTGGTAATTGTATTGTAGAATTTTTATTTTTTGAGCTCATGTAGGAATGTGTTTTTAAAAAAAGTTTTTCTATGAAAATTAGAAAATTATACTTGAGAGTAAAACTTTAGAAGGGATTAAAACTTAAAGCTAAGTTCCATGTGAGGCACTTGACTATTCTGGGGGGAACATTTCTATTTATCTTACTGAATGCCCAACATGCCAATTTTCATGAAGTCTTGATTTTTATATAGATATATATATATATGTGTGTGTGTGTATGTACAAATATATATGTTATGCACAAATATATATAGGTGCGTGTATCTTTTTAAAGTTATTTTTAAAAATTTTAATATGATTTTAGACTAACAAAAAAGTTGTAAAATAGTAGAGTTCCTGTATACTCCTCACTGGCCTTCCCCTTACGTGCATTTTACATCAGCCATAGAATGTTTGTTAAATTAAGAAACTGACCTTACTACAGTATAGCACTACTAACTAGAGAATTAAAAATAGAGATTTTATTAGGCTTTTTACTAGTGGTCCCTTAGTGTCCCGGGGTCCAATCCGGGGGCCCACCTTGCCTTCCCCTGTCATGTCTCGGTGTCTTCTGGTCTGTGACAGTGTGTCCTGGTTGGCTGATGCTGTATTTCTGGTGTTGTGAAACCAATTACTCTGCTAAGGTGGTGTCTGCTAGGCTTCTCTACTGTATATTACCGTTTTCCTTTGTAATTAGTAAATATTTACTAGAGATACTTTGAGACTATGCAAATGTCCTATTTCTGCTTAAACTTTTGCCAATTCTTGTATGTACTATTCATTGGAAGACCTTGCTTGTAGCAGTTACTACTGTGGTGGTCTTTTGGTGATTTCCTTCTTTTCTTATTTCTTCTATATTTAATGATTGGAATTTTTCTGTGTGGAAGAGTGGTCACAACTGGACTTATATTTTTAGTTATAATAGGATATTCAGGATAGCTATAAACTTAGAATTTAAAGGTACAAACTGTCTTAAAAGAATTCTAAATACCAGAATCAGAGAACTGCACTGGTAACCTGTCTCAGAAAATACAATGAATTTATAAAGGAAAATAGTATTTATGATTTGTAGAATTGTTTTGACTTTTCACTTAATGTTGACTTTAGAGTGAAATTTAATTTTTTTAAAAAAATTTCACCTTTGGACTAAAAGTGTTTAAATTTATATTATTTAGGGGATCATTTTTGTCAAAATCTTGAATAAAGTTACCCAGACCTAGCATGATAAACACAGCTATAGTTTCTTTATAGCAAACCATTATTGTCCCAAATATAAACATTTACATAAGCCAGCCCTGATGAGGTATCAGTGGCATGGGTTATGCTTGTGTCTGAATGCTGGTGCAGAATTCTTTTCAATGCTCTAAAAACTGAGGACAGTAGTTCTCCATCTAATTAATGTAAATAGTACTGTTGAAGCTAAGCACATTTTAAAAACTTGAGTAATATAGATTAATTGGCATTTTAAAAAATGTTTTGAGGAAGTGTATGGTTGATGGAGCCTTTTATCTTTCCTAAGGAGTTACGAGTTTACCATGATTCGTGGAGGTTATAAGGTTAACCAGTCAGGGTCCACGAACGGCAGCATTCTTCTGACTCCCACTTCTAGTTTTCTTGTTTGAAAGTAACCACATTTTAAAATGTATTTTCGTATTTTTTTTAATTTTCGTATTTTTAAATAGCATAATTATGTTGCTTTTTCTTGACTTAGCAATTTTAGGGCTTTTCTACCGATTTTTTACTCCAGAGGGTGAGAATTTAGGTTCCTCTCTTGTCCTCTACACTCATACATCTGAGCCTGCCCTCCTCCTCCCTAGTTCTCAGTGTGGTGATTGCTGTGTGAATGCCAACCAGAGCTCTGCCATGTAATAAACAGTGATTTCTTCTCCTGAAGAACTCTTTGTATTTCTTGTAATTAATCATTTGTCTTCATTTTGTTTGCTTATGTGCTTAGGACTAATTTGACCTCATAGCCTCTACCAGTTGTCTGAATCTCCTCTCAGGACGTTCGGATGTGTATTGTATCAAACTCCTTAAGATGTATCCCTAGAACTTCCCCATGGGAGGACCGGTATGTTCCCAGCGCACACTGTTACCCTGGAGTCTTTCCTCACTTGTGCTGGTGATCCCCTTTGCCTCGTCCTTTCTTTTCTTTTTGGAACAGGGTCTCACTATGTAACCCAGGCTGGCCTCAAAATTGCCACAGTCCTCTGGCTTCAGCCTCTTGGAAGTGCTGGGATTACATGGATGCGTGACCACTCCCAGCATGCCTTTTTTGAGACAGGGCTTTGCTGTGTAGTTCAGACTGCCCTCAAGCATCAGGAGATCCTCAAGTATCCGCACCCCAAGGGTTGAAATCCCAGGTGTGTGCCACCACATCAGCTTTTTACATTTTTCCTATTGTATTTTAATTTCTTTGCTTTTCTTTTCTTTTGTGGCTCTATACTGTGGTTGTAGCATTTTACAATTTCCTCCAAAGCCGTTTTTTTTTTACTTTCTTTTAAAGGCTCCATCTTGATCATGTATTTCTCAAATGTCTGTTCTTCACTGTGTTTTTTTACAGTATGATTTAATTATACTGGAAATTCAAAATTGTTTCTGAAAAATTCTTATGTTCCTTATTTCTTTTTAGTTTTGTAGTACCCCTCATGGATCAAACCCATGGTTACTTACCACGAAACTAGAACCTCCTCAATCCTTTTGTTTTTGAGACATGTTCTTGCTAAGTTTGCCCAGAGTGTCCTGGTCCTTGGGGTCCTCCTACCTCAGCCTTCAGAGCAGCTGGGATCCCACGAGTGTGCATCACAGCTGGTGCTTCTCCTGGCTACCGGGCACACGCGTCTGTGTGTGTGCCGCCTCACATACTCCAGCAAATGCAGTATTGCTGAACTCTTTCCAGCTCTAATTTACTTGTTTTGATCTTTAATTTGTGTGTGGTTGTGGAGGGAGAGATATTTGAACTCTGAAGTTGAAAAGTGCACACTATCTGGATATTTTCCCCTCTTATGTGACAACAGAAGGCACTATGTGTGCCTTTTCCATCAGGCTTAGTGGTCATGATCAAATGTGAGGCAGTTACATGCCAGAGTTATGTGACAATTTATAGCCCTCTGGGATCAGGGTGGATTTTCTCTCAGCCAATTCTTAAATGTTCTTTTATTTTGCAATTATTTCATGTTGTAGGCTAAAGCCAAGAGTAGGACTTTCAGATAAAATACAGGATTCCTAGCTAAGTCTGAATTTCGGATAGTCCATTTGTGGTCATATGACTGAGGCAATATTTGGAACATCCTTATACTAAAAGATGGTTTCTTGATTATTTGAAATCCAGATTTAACTGAGTATTATTTTTAATGAAAAATTTTATTGTGAGGGCTGGGGATGTAGTTCAGCAGCACAAGTGTCTGGCAAGCACAAGGTCCTGAGTTCGATTCCTGTACCTCCCCCAATTTTTTTTATTGTGAGGTAATTATAGAATTACATGCAGTTTTAAGAACTCTTACATGCTGGGTGTGATGGCATGCACCTGTAATCCCAGCATTCAGGAGGCTGAGGCTGGAAGATTGCCATGAGTTTGAGGCCAATCTGGGTTACATGGTGAGTTGAAGTCCAGCCTGAATTTAGCAAGACTTTCTCTCAAGGGAAAAAGAAAAAACTTACAGAGCGTTCATGTACCTTTTACCCAGTTTCTCTCGGTGGTAATGTGGCAAAACTTTGCTTCCAAGTTGCAGCCAAGCTGCTACAGCACTGATAACAATCAAGGTTTGGAACAATCCCAAGTATCCCTCTTGTTGGCCTTGTATAGCTGTGTGCTTTGCTGACCCCTCATACTAAACCCTGGACAAGTACTATTTTCTAATTTTGTCATTTCAGGAATGTTATCTAAGTAGAACCATAGGTTTTGTGTTATTTTTGTGGTGCCAGGAATTAAACTCAGGACCTTATGCTTGCCAGGCAGATGCTGTGCTGCTGAGCTATATCCTCAGCCCCTGTATTTCTTTTAGAGACTGGCTTTTCTTTTTTTTCTCAGCATAATTCTTGCGATCAAATTGTTTCCTGTTTCCATAGCTTTTATTAAATGGAAGTTTTGTATGGGTGTTTGGTCATTCGCCTTTGAAGGCTTCTGGGGCTTCTCATCAAGCTATTGTGAATAAAGCTGCCATGTACATTCATACACAGCTTCCTGTGTGGACAGAAGTCTTCATCGCTTATGGACTGTACTGCTGAGAGGTTCTGGGTCCTGTGGAACTGTAGCTGTCTAATGTCTAATTTTTTAAGTAACTGCCAAGTTTTTCCAAGTTGTCTGCATCACTTTACATTTCCCACTAGAGTGTATGAGTTTCTTTATAGTCTTTTCAGTGCTTGGTATTGTCACTTTTTAATTTTTAGCCATTCTGGTAGGTATGCAGGGTCCTCCTCTTCTTCCCTCTTCTCCCCTTCCCCCTCCTCTCCCTCCTCTTCTCTCTCTCCCCTCCCCCTCCTCCTCCTCTTCCTCTCCCCTGCTCTTACCTTCTTTTTTTTTGAGACAGGGTTTCCTTTTGTACTTCAGGGTAGCCTTACACTCACTGTATAGCCTGGCCTCAAACTTGCAGAATGTTCCTGCCTCAGCCTGCTGAGCTGCTGGGATTACAAGTGAGCTCCATCAGACCCAGCAGTTATTTGTATTCTTTTATTTCTTTCTTTTTTGTTTGTTTGTTTGTTTTTTTGGTATTGGGAATCGAACTCAGGACCTTGCACTTGCCAGGCAGGCACTGTACCAGAGCTATCTCCCCAGCCCTGCATTTTCTTAATGGTTAATGTCTTAGTCACTTCCCTTGTTGCTGGTACAAAATACTCAACACCCAAAACTTCAAGGAGGAGAGGTTTATTTTGGCTCACATTTGAGAAGTTTCCATCCTTGCATGGTTGGGGGTATGGAGGAAGGGCTGGGGCAGGGAGGAATTCTGCTCAGCTCATGGCAGCCAGGAAGCAGAGAGCACTGGGAAGGGAGATAGAACCTAGGCCACACGCCCAGTGACACCTGTTCCAACCAGGCCCACCTCCTCACAGCACACTTGGGTAAAAGTTTAGCAGTAGACTAATCACCCACCAACATAGCACCCTGGCATCCAGTCACCTCCTAGCACACCTGTGATCACATGGGAGTTTGGGGAACATTTAGGTAGAAAACAAAACAAGTGGTGAGCTTGAATATTTTTTCATGTTCTTGCCACCTGTATATTCTTTTCTGTGAAGTACCTATCCATGTCTTTTCCTATTTTCTAACTGGATTTTCTTCTTTCTTTTATTTTGAGACACAGTCTTACTTTACCCAACACCCAAAGGAGGGAAAGGTGTATTTAGCTGCATTTGTAGAGGTTTCAGTCCATAACCAGTTGGCTCCAAGGCAGGGTGGCACATGGCAGAGGGCAGCAGTCCATGCAGCAGAAGTCAACAAAAGCAGCAAGAGAGGAGAGACAAAAGCCTTTTTTTGTCCGTTATATCCAGTCTATGAGGGTTAGGGTGGTGCCAATCCAGTCAGTGGACTGATCCAGCAATCACCCACCCTTAATCCCAGCACCCTTCATCCCAGCATTGCACTACAAATCAATTTTATGTTCTACATTCAGCCATCTCTGACCACATGAGGTTTTGGGGGGACATCTAGACATAAACCATAACATTCTGCCCCTGGCCCCCCAAAGACTCATGCACATCCCTTTTTTTTTTTTTTTTTTTGGTTACTGGGAATCAAAACTCACGACCTTATGGCTTGCCAGACAGGCGCTGTGCTGCTGAGCTATCTCCCAGGCCTCATGCACATCCCTTTGTGCAAAGACATTCAGTCTAAGAGTTGCCAAAGTCATAACAGTTTCAACATTCCTGAAATGTCCAAATCCCAAGTCTCTTCTGAGATTTGGGCAAATTGTTAACTGTGAGCCCCTATACAAACGAAAATTAAACACTTCCAACATTCAATACCACAAGATAGATGTTTCTATTCCAAAAGTTACAGGATACAAAGGAGTGGGACCCAAGGAAGTTCAAAATCCAGCCATTAAATACTGTAGTTGCATGTGCAGCATCCCAGGCAGTCTGTGGCAAGATGTGAACTCCAGAGGGCTTGGGTGGCTCCACCCCTATAGTACTTGCGGTGGGTGTAGCTTCCATAGCTCCTCTCTTGGGCCAGCTCTGCTTTCTCCTTGCAGTTTTCCTCATAATCTATGTTCCTGGCTTCTCCAAACTTCTGGGGTCTCCACTGCACCTTTGGTTTCACATTCACAGTTTCACACACTGCCTTTTCAGGGGCACACTCCTTGACTTCCCACACCTTCTGAAATCTGGGTGGAAGCCTTCCCAACCCACAGCTCTTCCATTCTGCATGCACCTTGAACCAGCACCACATGAATAATGCCAAGATTTGCTTCCAGCTAGAGCAATAGCCAGGCTTCCCTCTCTCTTAGTTGTAGGGATTGAGTGCCTGGATTGCTGAGCACTCTTGAGTCCAATTCTGAGGAACAAATTCTCTAGGATGCCACCATTCTGGAACCTGGTGCTCTGGGCTTTCTTCTCAAAGCAAAGTCTTTCACTTTTGCAATTTTGAAGCTGTAAAGGGTGGAGTCCAGCTTCTTGTGATGCCCTCAGGTCATCTTTTCTCTTGTCCTGTTCCATCTCAGCAATCAGTCTCCTCTGCTGTATCTTTGCCATCCACAGCTTTACTGGAGCTTCCTTTCTGGCCAAACTCACAATGGTATAAGTCATTCTTCTGAGCTCTTTGCTCTTGATTCTCAGTATAAATTTGTCTAAAAGCTCCCAACAGTAGCCGTGCCTCCATCTCAACATTAGACTGCCTTGAAATTTCTTCTGCCAGATTAACTAGTCCACCACCCTTAATCTTAGTCTCAGACAGTTTCTAAATATGAGCAAAATGCAGACAAACTTTCTGCTAAGCCGTAAGACATATCATCTGGAGGGCAGCAACCAATGCAGTCCTTCCCACAAGAAACCTCCAGAGGTTGCTTTTTTTTTTTTTTTTTTGGTACTGGGCATTGAACTCAGGACCCTGTGCCTGCTGGGCAGGCACTTGTGTTGCTGAGCTACATCCCCAGCCCATCAGAGCTTAGCCTTTATGGGCAGAGTTTCTGTCAGAGCTCTGACTAGAATCTCCCACACAGCACAGCGTAAAGCATTCCAGCTCTACTTTTTCAGTTGGCATTTCTAAACCTTCCCTAACTTCCCCGGCTCACAAACCAGTTCCAAAGGTTCTTGAACTGCATGGCCAGGTAATGTCACAGCAACAGCCCCACTCCTGGTACCAAATTCTGTCTTTCTTCATCACTGAGACAAAATACCTGATACCCAAGATTAAAGGAGGAAAGATTTATTTAGCTCTCAGTTTGTAGAGGTTTTAGTCCATATGCAGTTGGCTCCAAGAAGGGTGGCTTAGCAGTGGGAGAACAGTCATGGTGGGCAGAAAGTAGCAAATCAAGCAGGGAAAATAAGATTTTTCCGTCTCATACATTGTATCTAGACTGCTGGGATTAGGGTGATGCCAAACCAATCAGTGGGCTGATTCAGCAATCAACACCCTTAACCACAGCATCACACGCTCTAGATTTCAGCCTCCAAAACAGCCTAAGACTGCATGAGGCTTTGGGGAGACATCTAGACACTGTAACAGTCTTGCTATGTGGTTCAGGTTTGCCTTGGACTCACTATACTGGTCTCAGCCATGCTAGTGCTGGGTTTACGGGTGTGAGCCACCATGCCTGGCTTTATTTGGATTAGTAAGGTTATGTCTTGGTTACTTTTGTTGCTGAGACAAAATACCCAATGCCCAAAATGAGGAAGGAAAGGTTTATTTAGCTTACAGTTTGTGGAGATTTCAGTCCATACTTGGTTCAGAGGCAGAGTGGCACGTGGCAGAGGGCAAAGGTTCATGGTGTCAGACCACAGCAAAAACAACTAGCAAAAGGGAGGAATGGCAGCCAGCAGCCTCTTTCCCTCCCTTACATTGTAAACAGGCTGCCCCCACTATGGCTCTCACATAATCTCTGTGCCCTCCTCTTCCCCAGGTTCAGGATGTGTACAAAGTAAGCACTCTGGCTTCCTGCTGAGTCATTCAGCCAAATCTCTGGACTCCCCAAGTTGACACAATGTATCAACCATAACAAGTTTATTTTTTTCTTTTTTAGACAGGATCTTGTAGTTTAGACTGGGCATGACTTCAAGGTGATCCCCCTGTGTCAGCCTCCCAGGGGCTGGATTACAAGGCATGCTCCATCACTCCTCGCCTTTAATTCAGATTTGCAGAGAAACTGTGATACTACAGAGTTCCATATGCCTCTCATCTTGTTCCCTAACGTCGTCTCGTTCCATGACGTCTTGGTGTTGTCATTGGTTGCTGATACTGTTACATTTTTATTAAGTAAATCCATATATTAGAGTCTTTTTACCTAATATACTTTGTTTTTCTTGCAGGGTTCCTTCTAGGATACATTACCACTTGGTCATCATATCTCTTTAGGGGCATTTTGGTTTGGGACAGTTTCTCAGAGTTCCCTTGTTTTTGGTGACTTGACAGTTCAGGGTAGTATTGGTGCTGTACTTGGTAGGATGTCCCCCTAGTGGGGTTTGTCTGATACTTTCCTTGTACCTTTCTCGGGGCTGTGGGTTTCATCTGTCCTATCAAGGATATGTACATGATTACAGCATTGATGCTGTCGCCTTACTGAGGAACTGTCAAGTTTGTTCACTGTACAGTTACCGTTTTTACCATTTTATACTGTGGATACAGACTTATGATGGGATTAGTGTCCCGATCAACCCCATCATACATTCAAAATACAGTGGTGGCTACAAAACGAATCAAGTTATTTAGGAGCTAGAAACCTGAGAGGAGTTCTAAGTAAACTTGTGTTCATAAGTGGCTATTAAGTCTGCAAACAGTGTGTCATAAAAGTTGACTTTTTCTCAATTTCTGAAGAAATAACAAAAAAAATTCCTTAAACATTTCCGGAACCCCTGCTTTACAATCTGGTTAGAAAGTAGTAAAGTTATTTAATAACTGAAGGAATTGAGGTTTTCCAGAAAATAAACTATTTAGGGGAGCTCGTGACTCAGCATCATTATTGGGAAATTCACCCAAACTTTATGGACGGCAGTTATGTCCTCCCATTTGGTAAAAAAGAAAACTCTGCCCTCCCTGGTCTTCGAATCCTGTCCAGCGCACTTGTACGTCTTTGAGGACTATGTTTTTGGTAGGCTCTCAATCCAGAGGCCTGGTTGCCCCTTTGGTGCGTGGGAGCGGCGCTGGCTGGTCCTGGAGAACTTTTCTTCCGCTGAAACCGCAGTGCCCCTGGACAGCTGTCAACCCCTTTCCTCTTTCCACTGTGCAATTTCCAGCATAGTGTTAAACCTGGGCCCAGTGTGCCTTCGAGCGCTAACTCTGAGCCTTGGGTATACTGTGCATCCGCGAGAGCTGCTTCTCGCGCGACCCCCGCCAACTCTCGCGATATTTCCCATGGGTGCCCTGCGGGCCTCTTCGCCCCGCCCCGGCTGGCGCGCGGCACTCCCGGCTACCTAGCGCTTCTGCTCGAACTCGGCCTGCTGGGGGCGCCGAGAGCCGGGCCCCGCCCGAAACGGGCGGAAGGCTGGCGCGGGGACGAGCCGGGTGCTTCTCCGCCGGCACAGGAGCGCGCGCGGGCGGCAGGGCTGCCAGGTGAGCCCGCGTCCGCGTGCCGGGTCGGGAGGGCGCCGCCGAGCGAGGGGCGGCCCGGCCGCGGCGACGGCTCCCGACGCGACGGGAAAGGTGGCGGAATCCTTGGGCAAACTGTCCGCTCCCGCCAGTGGCGAGGAGGCCTGGGAAGTGCCGTGGACGGGCCGGGGTCTGGGGAAGGAGTGCGGCGCGCGCCCTCCCCACGCCTGGAGCGCCCGGCGGCGCGGAGCTGGCCGTGTGGTCTGCGGGACCCTCGCTCCCCCGCCGCCACGGAGAGGCGTCCGGCCGCGTCGTGTGCGTTGGCACAGCCTCTAACCAAGCAGGCTTCGGGGTCTGCACAGAATAGTGATTTTCCGTATTTTAAGATGGCAGTGGCTGAGTAAATGTTTCATGATGAAGGATTACGTAGATGCTTGAACCTAGGTGGCATTAGGACTTGGGGTCGATTTTCTGCCTTTGGCACTGGGTTCAGATTGGAAATGGGAGTACAATATTTTGTTGCAAGCCATTTTTGTTGTGGTAGTTGTTTCGAGGTATTAGGGACTGAACCCAGTACCTTTGCACTGGTATATCCCCAGCATTAAAAAAAAAATTGTTATTTTTAAATTTTGAGAGTCGCTAAATTGCCCAGGCTGGGCTCCAGTTTGGAACACTCCTTCCAGAATGCTGAGATTACAGGCGTTCACCAGCACATCTGATTTGCAAGCAGTTTTGAGTATGTGTTTCTTGTCATTGTGAGTTTAAGAGTTGTCTGAGTAAACCATGCAGTTTTCTAAGAGCATGGTAAGCTCAGTGCAAACTGGTTGAACTAAGGGAAGTATTTCTTTAAGAGGCCCCTCAAGTAATTTGCTATTTTTACTTTATATAGCCGCCTTGGATTTCACTTGCAGAAATGACCTCCTTCAATGATCAGTTTTTGTGTGCGTGCACATATGAACAGTTGCGCTGGTAATAGAAGCAAAATCGTTTTCCTGATAGTTGTGTCTTGTCTTTTAGAGAGAGAGAGAGATGTCATCAGTGGGATCACAGCAAGAGCATTTGTCTCAGTCCGATCCGTCCCCCTCACCAAACTCATGTAGTTCCTTTGAGCTAATAGATATGGATGCTGGCAGTTTGTATGAGCCAGTTTCTCCACATTGGTTTTATTGTAAGATAGTAGATTCTAAAGAGACATGGATTCCATTCAACTCTGAGGATTCACAGCAGCTGGAAGAGGCATATGACTCTGGTAGGATGAAGATGAATTATAACCATGACTTTCTTCTCTCTCAAACTACAATGCTCCCAAGCCCAGTTTTTTGTGGTATTGAGAATTTAAGTCAGAGCCTAGGAATTGAACTCAGAGCTTTGGCGCTGAGCTACCTTCCCAGGACCCACCCTTTTAGATAGTATATCCTAAATTGCTAAATTGCCTAGGCTCAATTTAAACTTATGATCCTCCTGTTTCAGCCTCCCAGAATGCTGGGTTTACAGGCATGCGTTACCATGCCTGGTTTTGTAATGGCCCTGATAATGCTATTAGAGATAAATTTTAGATTTTTCCTGTTAAGCAATTTTTAAAATACAACTCAGAATCATACTTTGGGAGATTTATTGTGTGATCTGTACTTCCTTACCGCTTCCCAATGCTTGACAGGAAAGGATTGTCACGGGAGAGTGGTCCCCACAGACGGGGGCAGGTACGATGTTCACCTGGGGGAGAGGATGCGGTTTGCCGTGTACTGGGATGAACGGGCATCTGAAGTAAGGCGCTGCACCTGGTTCTACAAGGGAGACAAAGACAATAAATATGTTCCCTACTCGGAGAGCTTCAGTGAAGTGTTAGAGGTATCGCTTTGACCCCTTTTTCCTCATCATTTTCATCTTTTTTCTTCTCTTTTAATAATCTTTTCTTCCTTTTGTGACTTATTTTGTGAAATTTGCAGAAAAAGTTTGATTCTATCTACATCATACTCTCTAGCGTTTCTTTTTGCAAGTTAGTTTCAGTGTAAAGTAGTTTTAATTTCAGATTTTAAAATACAGAAGCCTGGTGTGGTGGCACGTGTTTATAATCCCAGCACTCAGGAGGCTAAGGCAGGAGGATCGATGTGAGTTCGGGACCAGCCTGAACTACTTAGTGAGACTCTGTCTCAAACAAACATAAAATATTAGGGACCCTGTCTTACGCTCTTCAAAAATTTTCCTAGATGGTGATCGTTACAGTGGTACCTCGGTTCATGAACTTAATTTGTTCCATCATTTTGGGAAAGATGACCACATTTGTGTTTGTGAAGGAAAGATGGCTGAGGTCATGTTTGTCACCTGATGCAGAGTTTGCAAACAGAAGTGTTTGTTAACCAAGGCACCACTATATTAGCACTTACACAGGACTGACCTTTTTGATACTTCCTTTAAATTGGAGAACATTAATATTACCAACATATGAAAAGATGAATAGCAGTTACCTAGTCTTTGTGATAGAATTAGGGGTGATAGTTTTCTTTGTCCTGTGTTATTATCTGTTGCAATTTTTAAAAACTTTGAAAATAAATTTGGTAAACTGGAAAATCATATTGTTACTGAAACTCATTAATCTGGTAATGTTCTTGGTATAAGTTCAGCTTAATGGAAAAGCTATTAGAAAAGTCTAATGAAATGTGTTTGCTTTTAAGGAAACTTACATGCTCGCTGTAACTCTGGATGAATGGAAAAAGAAACTGGAGTCTCCCAACAGAGAAATTATTATATTACACAATCCAAAGGTACAGTGAAGTGATGCATTTCTTGGACACCGAGGTGAAGCTTAATTGCATTACTAAGGTGAACTTTGGCTTCTTTTCCCTGTGGATTCTCACTATAAAACTTAAAACTTATATTACTGCCATTATTTAGTGCCTTCAGTTCATACAAAAGCATTTTCTTAGGAAAAATTATGCCATCATAGAATTAAGAAAATCACCAATACATTATATGAGCATGTCTTTCGTGTGTAGGATATTTTTGAAGATCTGTTAGCCCGGTATATTTTCAGCGTCCTCATTTCAAGCTCTGAGAATTATGTATCAAAACTTTTATTGAAAGGTATCTTCCTATCCTTGAAAATGTATTATCTAGAAGCAGGTGTGGTAGCACATGCCTGTCATCCTAGCATTTCAGAGGCTGAGGCAGGGGACCACTGCGAATTTGAGGCCAGCCTGGGCTACCTAATGAGTTCCAGGCCAGCTTGAATTTCATAGTGAAACCCTGTCTCAAAAAAAAGAAAAATTCATACATATACATAATACAGAGATGAGTGTAATGTCAGCTCTGTTGCCCTGATCTTTTCTCGTTTAAGCTCATGGTGCATTACCAGCCCATTGCAGGGTCGGATGAATGGGGTTCGGTGCCTACCGAGCAAGGCCGGCCAAGAACTGTGAAGAGAGGGATCGAGAACATCTCTGTTGACATCCATTGTGGTGATGTGTATTGTTCATTTTTTTCTTATCTTTTGTACTTGCGTATTCTTTAAATTGTGATCCTTTTTTGTGTGTTTGGATTACCTCAAGGCTTACAAATCATGGTTAATTGGGCTTTTTCTGAGTTTAGATCACTTCTTCTAAGAATTTTAATAAGTCTGTGTTTAAAGTGGCTAAGTACATGTGACATATGGTGTGCTTACGGTGGGATGGGTAAAACTTGGTAATACTAATCTAGTAGTTGCTAAGTGTACATGAACTGAGTTAGTCCTTAACTGTAAGAAGTTGAGTCTACCTGCTTGACTACATGTTTATTGCTGGTAATTTCCGTCTTTGAAGATTTTCAACTCAGGAACACTTTTTCAGAAGGAACTGGATTATTCATTGCCATCTAACTGGGGTCACTTAATAATTGTTTAAATTTTTTAACTGGATTATAAAATTCCTTTTATCTTACATGAGAAGTGATTTGTGTCTTGAATAAATTCTCAGATTAACTGTAATTTTTAAAAAATGAAGGGCCGGCCTGGTAGCCCATGCCTATGATCCTAGGACTTGGGAGGCTGAGGCAGGAGGATTGCTGCAAGTTTGAGGCCAGCCTGGGCTACAAAGTGAGTTCAGGGCCAGCCTGAACCACATAGCAAAACCTTATCTCAGAAAGAGAAATAAATAAGTAAATAAATAAGTTTAAAATAAAAAGCTTTAAAAACATTCCAAATATTATTGAGACAGTTGATTAAAAATGGAATTGTAGGTAATGATACTCTATCAATGTTGCCTGGACTTGCTAACTATATTGTGATTATATAAGAGCCTATCTTTAGGAAATACATATATTTAATAGTTGAAGTTTGGTGTGTATGAAACCTGATGATACATCCAGCCTCCTCCCAAATGGCTCAGAAAAATAAATGTGTGGGTGTGTCCACAGAGAATAATGAAATGTTAAAAAGTTGAATTTCTTTTTCTTTCTATGGGAATCGAACTCAGGCCGTTGCGCTTGCCAGGCAGGCGCATGTGCCGCTGAGCTATATTCCCAGCCAAAAAGTTGAATTTATAAAATGTACTTGGGAGTTTGTACTATTTCTTCGAGTTTTCTGTAAGTTTGCAGTTATTTCAGAATAAAAATAAAAAATTTTTAATAGTTTATTTCTAGGTAAATTAAAAATGAGGTAAAATGTACTTTTACCAAGTAGGTAAGTATAGGGCCACTTTATGTCTTTTAAATAATCCACTTGCAGTTTAACTTGTTCATTTTTATAACCTGTTTACTGTCAATGATTGAATTTAAAGTGCATTAATTACAGGGAATAACATTTCCTTCCCCTTTTACTTGTAGGAGAACCTTCACAGATTGATCACTTGGTCTTTGTAGTCCATGGAATTGGGCCAGCCTGTGATCTCCGCTTCCGCAGCATTGTGCAGTGTGGTAGGTCTGCAGAGCATGTAGGTCAGATTGCTCAGGGAGCGGATTAGTCCCTGAGGTAAAGCATCATCTTTAGCTTATTGTCTTAGTTGTGTAATAAGATTTGGAGAGCAGAAGAGGCGGTAAAGCTTCCTGGCTTAATCTAAAGTGCTAGCAAATTTATGAGGCTAATAGTTTATATTCCTAACCAGTAGTTTTTGAGAGAATAAGCCCCATAATCCCTATAAAATTGGTTTGTGATGTAGTGGTCTTATTTCTAACTTTTAAAAATTTAAAAGGGATCCTGGAAATGATAGGATGAATAACAGAAAGTACAGTCATTTTTTGTAATTCATACTGTGGTAAGCCTCTTGATATTATTGAGGCACTCAGATTTGACTCAGGTTCTTGGCCAGGTACTCTAGCACTGGGTTATATTCCCAGCCCTTTCTGATTTTGAGACAGGGTCTCCCTAACTTGCCCATGCTGGCCTCAAACCTGCCATTCTCATGCCTCAGCCTCCTGAGTAGTTGGGATTACAATCCTCAGAACCTCTTGATATTACAATTGGAATATTTAGTTCATTAGTATAATGTGACTTTAAAAGGCAGTGTCTTTAAAAATTGATAGCATGCAAAGTCTGTTCCAAGTAGGAGTCTTACTTTACTGGATGTCTTAGTTCCTTTTCTTTTTGCCAAGACAAGTACCCAACACCCAAAGTTAAAGGAGGAAAGGTTTATTTTTAGTTTACAGTTTGTAGAAGTTTCAGTTCATAATCAGCTGGCTCCTAGGTAGAGTGGCTTGGCAGAGGGGCACTGCAGAAGACCGCGAAAGCAAGCGGCTGACAGCTTCCTTCTGCCCCTTTTATACCCTCTCCAGGCTAGTAGGGTTAGGGTGTTCCAAGCCGATCAGTGGACTCATCACACACCATTAATCCCAGCATCACACACTCTAGAGCCAGCTCCCTTTGAAAAAGCCCCACCTATGACCCCATGAGGCTTTGGTGGGGGTGGATATCTGGAGACAGCCATAATGTTAATGGTTCCCAGTATAAACTAAAATTGTATTCTGGAAAGTTAAGATCAGTGTGATGAAAGTTTTGAATAGCAGTGTATATTTTTTAAAAATCTGAGGTATTGGGTAACGATTAATTATAAAACCAGGAAGACAGAATAGGAATCTAGGGTCTGGGGATATAGCTCAGTGGCATAGGTGCCTGCTTGGCAAGCACAAGGTCCTGAGTTTGATTCCAGGTATCAAAAAAAAAAGGAATCTGATTGCAAGACTGATTGACATATAGTCATCTAATTTTAAAAGATTAAAACAGCTTCATTGACAAAAGTTTTTAAGTTAGCCTTTCTTTTGATGAAACATTTTGTATGGTAAGGGAGGTTTTGTAGTAGAGGAGCATCTTACCGTATATGTGCTCTTAGTCTTTCCCAAACACTACTTCACTGTTTTTGAGTCAAGTCATGATGTGTTCTGAGAAAATGTAGTTAGGCAGTGTATTATTACATGATTTGTTGCATGCTGATTTTCCATGTTAATTGCTTAATTGTTGATGCATAAATTAATTTTTTTCCAGTTAATGATTTTCGCAGTGTTTCCTTGAACTTGCTACAGACACATTTTAAGAAAGCTCAAGAAAATCAGCAGATTGGAAGAGTAGAATTTCTTCCAGTCAACTGGCACAGTCCTCTGCATTCAACTGGTGTGGATGTGTGAGTAACACCTTACACTCTTGAGTTGTTAGCTATGGTTGTTTTCTGGTCATTAATCTACTTGGGGACATTTCTGCTATAGCGGACTGTATATTTAAAGTTTCTTACAGATACATTATTCAATGCTAGGCAGTCCCTAGTAAAACGGTGTGTGTATCTTCTTTAGTATGCTTTATTATCTTTTGGCATTTATTTTTAAAGCTTCATCATTAAAATATTAAAGGCAAAAATTCCTTTCTTGTGTGTAAGCATTTCCATTTTCAGATATCAGAACCCTAGGGGCTGGGGGTATAGCTCAGTGGCATAAGCGCTTGCCTGGCAAGTGCAAGGTCCTGAGTTCAATCCCTGGTACCGGAAAAAAAAAAAAAAAAGAACAGCTATCAGAACCCAATCATTGCTAGGTATGATGGCGCTACCTGTAATCCCAGCACTCAGTAGGCTGAGGCAAGAGGACTGCCATAAGTTTCAGACCAGTGTGGCTTATATAGTAAGTTCAAGGCCAGCCTACACTAAAAGTGAGACCCTGTCTCGTGTCTCCTTTAAAAAAAAAAGCCAGAGCCCAGAAAAATACCAACCATACCCCAAGAAGTACAAAGCATTTTGTTGCTCCTTTTGTGATCGTATTTAAATATTTGTCCAGATTTCAAACAGAGATCTCCCTAAGTTAAATTAGCATTTATAATTTGAAGTATAATTGGTACAGTGACTTTTTAAAGTTAGAGCTCTTTAAGGTGCAAGCCCTCTAGTTTTATTTGTAAATTTTATGGTGAAGACGGAGAAGTTTGCCTTACACCGAGGATGCCCAGTTCTGGGCTGCCCAGAAAGAGGTATTGAGGACGCAGTTGCAGAGGAGCTGGAAGATCGTTTCCATGTTGGCCTTGTTCTGTGCATGGGCTGCAGTACTGTGTGATTTGGGAATATTCCGGGAGCCAAGTGGTCCGCGGTGGTGCTGCTTTCTTAGGTGGTTCACATTCTGTAATGTCTTAGGTGACGCTAAAAGATGACTAATGACATGTAGGGCTCTAGATTTCAACAGCTGCTGGATACTTGAGGAATATTTCTGAGAATTTTGATGAAACTTCTGATAGGATTTGATTTAAACTGTGTCAATTGGTCTTCCTTGGCTAGCTGTAAGTTCTATTTACCTTTGGTGTCTGGCATTTTAAAAAACCTTTTTCTGCTTTTAAGAAGACCGCACTGGGTCGGGAATGTAGCTCGGGCCGTGACCCACACCACAGTACAGAGAACTCCTCAATGCTGGTGATGCTAGAAAGAGCCTCTCATAGCTTTAGTTGGGTGTGGTTGTTTTCTTCTTTTTCTCTTTCAGTCCTGGGGATTGGACCCAGCTGCTCCAGAGGGATCGGTATCCTCACCCCATTGTGTTTATGTTGAGACAAGTTCTTGCTAAGTCACTAAGCTGCTTAGGCTGGGCTCAAACTTAGAGTCCTTCTACTTCAGCCTCGCTGAGTGCTGAGATTATAGGTGTGCACCTGACTTGACTTAGCCTTTTAAACAATGAATTGATTGATTGATTGATTGATTACCTTTTTGAGACAGGGTCTCACTATGCAGTTCAGGCTGGCTTTCAACTCCCTTTGTAGCCCAGGTTGGCCCTGAACTTGCAGCAATCCTCCTGCCTCAGCGTCCCGAGTGCTGGAATTACAGGTGTGTGCCACCATGCCCGGCAAAAAATATGTTTCATTGTAGCATATATCTATATATTTAGGGGTTGGGGTTACAGCTTAGTGGTGTGAGTGCCTGTCTGGCAAGCACAAGGTCCTGAGTTTGATTTCCAATAACAAAAAATTATATATATCTGTGGTACATATCTATATGTATATCTTCATGTATTGTTTATACACCTACAACAAGTCTCAGTGCATGGTTGGTTCTGCCCTATTGTATCTTCTTCTTTTTTTCACTACATTATTATTATTACTGTTTTGGTACTGGGACTGGAACTCAGGGCCTGTGCTTGCTAAGTGCTGTGCCACTGAGCTACATGCCTGGCCCTCCACCATATTATTTTTGAATCAAGTCTTAGACATACTGTCATAAACTCATCAGTCCTGGGCATAGTGGCGCATGCCTATAATCCTGGCACTGGGGAGGCTGAGGCAGGAGTGAGTATCACTGCAAATTTGAGGCCAGCCTGCACCACGTAAGCACAACCCTGTCTTAAAACAACAGAAACCAAAAAAACCCCACAAAATCCAAAAACCCTAACAAGTAAAGCTCATCACTAAATATTTCAGTCTGTATAAAGGATTTTAAAGTGTATGTAACTAAAAGAAACAGTGATGAGGAAATTGTTTTTGTACAATTTACAAGAAGTCATTGAAAAAAATAAAAGAAGTCATTGAAATAGGATTACAGGTCCGACCTGGGAAATTTAGCAATTTAGTGAGGAGACCCTGTCTCAAAAAAGCCTAGATACATAGTTCAGTGTGAAGGTCTTGGGTTCAATCCTCAGGACCACCCAAAAAAAAAAAAAAAAAAAAAAGGCTGAGGGTGGTGGTACATACTGTAATCCTAGCACTCTCAGTACTCAGGAGGCTGAGGCAGGAGATCACTGTAAATTTGAGGCCAGCCAGGGCTACGTAGTAAGTTACCAACCTGAACTATATAATGAGACCCAGTCTCAAAAAATATTATATATGTGTGTGTGTGTATGTGTGTATATATATTTACATATATATCCATAACACAATCATCACACATAAAAAATACCATCAAGTATAACCACTGTTCATATTTTCACTTGTCCAACTGGTACTTTTATTTTTTTTATTTTTTTTTTTTTTGCGGTACTGGGGATTGAACTCAGGACCTTGCCCTTGCCCTTGCCAGGCAGGTGCTTATTCCACTGAGCTATATCCTCAGCCCTAATTATTAACTGGTACTTTTATTTTTTATTTATTTTTTTCCACTTGTCTAATAAATATGATACTTTCATGTGTGGTACTGAGGACTGACCCCTCTGGAACCTTGGGCAAGGCAGGGAAGCACGGCACCACTGAGCTGCACCCCAGCCCCAGCATCTGAAGACCCATGTGTACACGCACACTGAGGGAGGGGGTATAAGTAGAGACCATGCAGGAACTTAGGTGATGAGCCTCTCAGTCTTCCAACTCTTAATCTGTTTTTGTTTTGTATTTTGGTTTGGTTTGGTTTGTCTCTGTGGTCCCAGGGATTGAATCCATTGCCTTCGCACTGAGCTTCATCCTCAGCCCTTTTTGATTGTTTTGTTTTGGGCAGAGAAGTCACTATGTTGCCAAAGTGGGCTCCAACTCGGCCCTCCTGCCTCAGTCTTCCAAGTGCTCAGGTCACCTCCACTCTCGGCTCTGTTATTTGCTGTAATTCGTATTTATTAAAGCTGGGTTGTCGTGTAGTTGTTTATACTCTTGAGTCTTGCTGGCTCCTTTTCGTTGGCTTTGTTAAATACATTTTTCCACCCTGTTTTTCCTGTAAAGTGACAGTAGTCTCTAAACATTTGCCAGTGTATTTGCAAAGTAAGCTGCAAAGTCACTCAGAGGTGGTTATGGGATACATTTAGGTTTGTCGCTTCGTCTTTTCTTTTTGCAGAGATCTGCAGCGGATAACACTGCCCAGCATCAACCGGCTCCGGCACTTCACCAACGACACCATCCTGGATGTCTTCTTCTACAACAGCCCTACCTACTGCCAGACCATTGTGGACACGGTAGCTTCAGAGATGAACCGGCTTTACACACTCTTTCTGCAGAGGAACCCCAACTTCAAAGGGGGTGTATCCATTGCTGGTCATAGTTTAGGTAACAGATGAGTTCTGTGTAACCAGAGAGGATGGTGGCATTTGAAAGACACTTGGTTTTGAAGCCAGTGTCTTACAGTGTCAGGCTCCAAGGTCCAGGGCAGCCCATGACTGTGACAGAAGGGGGGGGGTGGGAAGAAGGGGGGGTGGGGAGTTGGGAACATTCCCTACTTCATATATTTGCTTACATTTATCATTGGCTTTTGACTTTTTTTGTATAAAAGATAGCAATTTAGTTCTGATACTTAGAAATTGTCCCTTTTTTTCTTCTATTTTACTTATAGGTTCGCTTATATTGTTTGATATCCTAACAAATCAGAAAGATTCTTTGGGGGATATTGACAGTGAAAAGGTAATTTAGATGCTCAGATAGGTTCTCTGGTAGTATTCCATCATAAAGACTTTGAGAGTTTAAGACATTTTTGTTTTTAACTGAGTTTAGTCTTATACTGTGATGTTAAATCTGTGTTCAACAGGCTAGTAATTATCTGTGATTCTTGAGTGATAGAACCTTCTACAAATAACTGTGGTATTCTAAAATAACCACAGGTATCTTTATTTCCTTTATAAATGTGCACTAACGCCAAGTATGGTGGTGCACGCCTGTGTAATCCCAGTAGTTGGGAGGGAGAGGCAGGAAATCGCCAGGAGTTTGAGACCAGCCTGGGCTACATCGTGAGCTCAAGGCCAACCTGAACTGCATAGTGAGACCCTGTCTCAAAAAACAAAACACACATGCTGCTGATCTGTTAACAGAATAGTAGAATCACTGAGCTAATTCAAGTTTGCTTATAAGGCAATGAAGAATGAAATGGACACAAATTGATCTGATTTACTGAAATTCTATTTGAAAGTAAGAGGAGGACTTGGTGTTTAAACATCTTTTAGTAAAACAAAGTTCTGAGAATGTGCATCACAGCGAATATTGATTTGCTGCCTGGTCTTTGCCGTCTCGGGTTTTCCTTTCCTGTGAGAGACCCTGAGTTCTTCCAGAGGGGCTTTGTCTTAGGCTGTTTGTTTCTTAGTCTATTTCCCCTAATAAGAGCTCGGTAAATACTAACAGTGGAGATCATTCATTCACTTGTTCATTTAAAAATATACTTTTAACTGAAGTTACAGAAACCTGGAAATCAGTCTTCATCTATATTTTGCATAGTATTAATAAAGGAACTTCAGTGAATTTTGAGAATATGAGCTTTGTGATTTCATTTTTAGGGTTTGCTAACTACTGTCGCGGGTCGTGGAGACATGGCGGCCCTGGAGGAAGCCCTGAAGAGGCTGCAGCTCTCTGAGTTCTTTCATCTCTTTGAGAAGGAGAAAGTAGATATGGAAGCTCTGGTAAAAACAGTCTTTTAGACCTTGATGCCAAACCATGCTCAGGCTTTTTATTTATCATCACCATGTTTATGAAGAGCTTACCCTTTAGAAGCTTTTTAGTTGCCTGAGTACTTTGTTATCATTAATAATGCTCATTAGCATTGTGTGTTAACTGTGTATCTTATAGTGATCTTTTAAAGAAAGCGATCTTTGCTTTGTGGGCGTTCAAGGTTCAGATGGGCTTGCATGTGTGGTGGCGCATGCCTGTAACCTCAGCACTCTGGGAGGCAGGAAAAGTGCAACTCCCAGACTTAGTCTGGGCAACTTGGCAATTTAATGAGGCTGCCTGGTGTTTGTAGTGTGGTGTTAGATAATGACACACATAAGGAGTGATAGACCTATGATGCCTAGTAAGGGAAAGTACACAGCAGCATAAGGATGTACAACAGGACGAAGTAAACATGCCTTGAGAGGCGGAAGGAACCTTTCTGTAGCACAATGATCATCATTAAATTGGGGTCTCTTGTTGGTCAATTGTGTGCAACTCTTCTCTGTTTGCTGTGTATCCTTCGGTAAACTGCACCCTTCTCAGCATTGTGACATCTAAGTGAATATGGAAAGCAGGGTGGTTTTTCTTGTCAAGTACTGAGCTTCTCTAAGCTGTGTTTGTTGTATTTTGTTTGAGGCAGGGTCTTCTATGTAGCCCAGGCTGGCCTTAAACTGTGGTGATCCTCCTGCCTCAGCTTCCTAAGTGCTGGGATTATAGTCATTGCCACCATGGCCAGCGTTTTTGTTTTGTTTTTAACAGTAACAGTCTTAGCTGTACTACTGTGACACTTGACAGTCCAGATACTTCTTTAGGTTGTTTCATAAATAAAACAGCTTTTTTTTCTCGCTGCTGTTAGTAGTGTTGTACCACTAGGAGCCACAAGAGAGAGCTTATGTCTTCTCAGAGAGCAGGACATTTAACTGATTTTATTTCACCTAGAAGTAAAAGATTCTTGCTTTTCTACGCCTAGGCTTTATGTACAGACAAAGATCTTCAGGAGATGGGAATTCCCTTAGGACCAAGAAAGAAGATAATGAACTATTTCAAGAGCGGAGGAGGTTCACAGGTATGTGCCTAGTGTGGCTTCTTGGACCGCGGTTCTTTAAACCCGTGGTGTACTTCGTGAGCTGCCACTCTGTCAAGCTCAGCAATCTCTGTTTTTATTTGTTTTATTTTGTTTTTGAGATGGGTCTTGCTGTATTGCTGAGACTTCCCCAGGCTCCTTGAGGAAGCAGTCTGCCCGCCTTAGGCTCCCAGGTAGTTGGCCTGCAAGTGTGTGCCCCACCTGCAGCTAGCTAGACAGTTTTGGAATGATCTCTGACTCTTTTAGACATTAAATGCTCTTTTTTTTTTAGTTTTTTTTTGAGACAGAGTCTTGCTGTAATTTAGACTGGGTTTGAACTCACTCTGTAGCCCAGGCTGGCGTCGCATGTGCAGTGACCCTGCTGGAATCACAGGCATATGCTGTCACACTCGGCTCTTATATACATTTTTTTTAGCCATATCTTCTTTTTTTTTTTTTTTTGTACCAGGAATTGAACTCAGGACCATATGCTTAGGGGCTGGGGATATAGCTCAGTGGAATAAGCGCCTGCCTGGCAAACACAAAGTGCTGAGTTTGATCCCCAGTACCAGGGGAAAAAAAAAAAAAGGATCATATGCTTGCCAGGCAGGCGCTTGTGCTGCTGAGCTACATCCCTGGCCCTACCCATATCCTTAAAAATGTTATTACCTTCAGAAGTCTTACCTCCTCACAATTTTTTTTTTTGACAAAGGGTCTCGTTATATAGCCCAGGCTGGCCTCAAACTCAAAGCAATTCTGCCGCAGCCTCCTGAGTGCTGAGAGTACAGGTGTGCACCACCTTGCCGCAATGAGCAGCCCCATAGGAGTCTTATCATTCAGTGGCTTTCATTTTTCTTTTTTTTCTTGTTTTGGTACTAAGGGTTAACCCTAGGGCCTTAGCACTGAAGTACATACATCCTTAGCCTTTCACATCCGGTACTGCCCCAGCATCAGTCACCTTGTTAAAGCATACACTTCAGTAATTTTGTATTCACTGAGTTCTGTAAGCACCACTGTCTGACTCCAGAATATTTCCATTAGCCCCAGAAAAATTCTCCTGCTAATTTGCGTCTCTGCTCTCAGCCGCTGTCAGCACTGATCTCTTCTGTCCGGATTTGCTTATTTTAGATACTTCCATGTCAGTGGGGTCCTGTGGTATTTGGTCTTTGCAGCTGGCTTCTTGTATTTGGCATAAAGCTCTCAAGGCTTACCTATGTCTTCATAGTACATCTACTGTTTTTCTGGTCCCCAGCTTCCTTTTCATATCTTAGTGTTAATTCTTTTCCAACTTTTTAGCAGATGGCTTAGTTTTTTTAAGCCCCAGTTCTTACATTCTGTTCCCGATGCCGGAGCACAGCCCTGCATGGAGCTCCCAAGCGATGCTCAGCATTTCTCCTGCAGTGCTCCTTGCTTTCTTTCCTGCTGGCTGCCTAAAACTTCCATCGTAACCTGAGTGGCTGTGTCAACTTCTGTTGTTTTAGGCACATAGGAAATATCAATTCAGAATTTAAGGCAACCATAGTTTTCACTAGCTTTATCTCGCTTTATGAGGGACTCTTCCTAGAATTATTGGTTATCATTTGCAAACTTTTCCAGGCTTAGTGGTGCACACCTCTAATCCCAGCACTTGGGAGGCTGAGACAGAAGGATCACCATGAGTTAGAGCCTAGCATGGGCTACAATGTGAGTTCTAGGCCAGCCTCAATTGTATAGTGAGGCCTTGTCTCAAAGAGACAAAAAAAGAAAGAAAGAAAGAAAACTTTCCCAAATATCTTTTTTTTTTTTTCTGAGATGGGGGTCTTACTGTGGTTCAGGTCAGGCTGGCCTAATACTCATTACGTAGCCCAAGGTGACCTCAGACTCCTGCCTCAGCTTCTCAAGTGCTGGGATTAAAGTGTGTGCCACCACACTTGGCTGAAGCAGCCTTTCAAACCAGTAGGAACTTGTAATTCTTTGGCTGATTTTACTATATAATAACTCACTGAAGTCTTCTTTATTCTTCAGGGAATTACTCAATCAAACGTACAGTCAGCTCCTGGGGTGAACTTCCCCAGACAGTCTGAGCCCTGCAACAGTGCTGATGACACTAGAAAGGACGGGTATCTGGATGTCAGCATCGGGCAGGTGACCATCCGAATCCCTCGCCATTGAATAGATGCGGGGGGGGGGGGGGGGGAATAGATGTGCCTTTGTTATTAGTGAGAGCTATTTGTGTTTCCTCCTTACAGGTGTCTGTAAAGTACCCCCGGCTCATCTACAAGCCAGAAATATTTTTTGCCTTTGGCTCCCCCATTGGAATGTTCCTTACTGTCCGAGGGCTAAAGAGAATTGATCCCAATTACAAATTTCCAACATGTAAAGGTTTCTTCAATATTTATCATCCAGTAAGCATTGTCCAACTATTGTGGTTTTTCCTGGATATTGGGCTTATTGGTAAAGATTTGCTTTCTTCTGTACTATTCTCTCGTAGTGAGAGAACTTACTGCTATGATCGTGTTTATCTGAAACTGATGGGGGAACAATGTACCTTCTTTTGAATGGATTTATATTACTCTTCCCTAGGGTGCACAGTTCCTCAGGCTGTCTGTCTTTCTTTATCAGGGATAAATAGAGCTATTATTTTTCCTGTGTAGTTTGATCCCGTGGCCTATAGGATTGAACCAATGGTGGTTCCAGGAGTGGAATTTGAGCCAATGCTGATCCCACATCATAAAGGCAGGAAGCGGATGCACTTAGGCAAGTCTGTGTATGAAACGTGGCCATTTGAGATATTTGGCTGGTACTGACTGAATGGACCTCATTCTTCTGTCCAGCCCCGTTGGGTCCTACGTGATATGTGAACCAACGACATGGTCTGTGTTCCTGTGTGTTGCAGAGCTGAGAGAGGGCCTGACCAGGATGAGTATGGACCTGAAGAACAACTTGCTAGGGTCACTGCGGATGGCCTGGAAATCTTTCACCAGAGCGCCTTACCCTGCCTTGCAGACGGCAGAGACCACAGAAGAAGCCGAAGTAGAGGCC
Organism: Dinomys branickii; assembly: GCA_004027595.1. Taxonomy (NCBI): domain Eukaryota; kingdom Metazoa; phylum Chordata; class Mammalia; order Rodentia; family Dinomyidae; genus Dinomys; species Dinomys branickii. Next base: position 396 of record PVLD010006819.1, on the reverse strand, counting down.
GAGTCTGGTTCGGAGAAGGCCAGTGGTCAGTGCCACTGCACTCGAGTCCTGTCTTAGGCCGGGAGGAGAGACTCACGCCTCGCTGAGGCTCTTGTTGCCTTGGGGCTCCCCCGCCCCCCTGTGAGGGCCCTGACTCAGCCTCCCCCTGCAGAGCCTTTGTCATGGTAATAGTTAGGAATTATGGAAGATGCATGAGGTAAAACATCCAGGGAAGCTGTGCATGAGCTTGAAAGAGCCTCCCTGTGGAACTGGGGGCTGGCGGCGAGCACTTGCAGTGTGCTGGCTTACGTTCACAGGAGTAGCTGCTACTTGTAGGGCGGCTTTATTTTCCTAGTGAGGGCTCTACTCGATTCCACTGTCGTTTTCGCTTTCCGGAAGCGGAAGCGTTCTCTTCTG